>VOMN01051228.1:0-10209 GCA_014899125.1 Orchestia grillus | reverse complement strand
TGTATTGTGGATACCGACTTAACTGCATCGGATATATTTCTAGATACGATTTGATTTTGACAAATTTTATTTGACCCAACGGGCCACGAGTAGTCTAGTATATAAATAAATACAGAACGGGTATCATTATGTTAGAAAATTTGGTTATCAGTTTACTTTATTCAAATAAATATGGTACTAATGAAAGAATTGTATGGCAGATGAATATGCAGCATCTAACCCTAGTATACTGGAACAACGCCGAAAAATATCATTAAAACAATTGGGAATAGGCTAATAAGGCAGCGCACCTGAGCAGAGTCAGCAGTCTGACAGACTCGACCGTCACTTAAACAGCATTTAGTTCAGTGTTCCGTGGGCAGCAGTGAGTGCAGGGTGTCTCGAACAATGTGCTGCCGCCTCCTGACTGGCGTGCTGTTTATCGCAGCATGCTGTATCTGTCCACTAGTTTTTGGGTTTAATTTAGAACCTAGAATACCCATCGTCAAAGTCGGCCACCCAAACTCTCACTTCGGTTTCTCAGTTGCCCTACACCAGTCTATTCTAGAAACGCTAGCATCCCAACGAAGAGTAACGCCATGGTAAGTACATTCCAGGCTATCACTTTTAAGACCATTTACGTGACACAAAGGCAGATAATGGCAATTTACTTAGTCCTAACGGTTCATCTGCCAGGTGTTGTGTGAACTCGTTATCACTCACCGGATATACAATTTTTTATGGTTGGACGTTAAAGATTGAATTTTTAACATATTTTACATTAATTTTAACCTCGGGGATATTTCGAAGTTGCATTATTCTGCTTTCTGCGGCTTTCTCTTAGGCCTTCAAAATGTTAAGTTGATACTCTATTTCAAAATTTAAAATATATATTTAAATAGGCCTTTTTAAAAAATGATAAACAATGTTGAATGCCATAAATATCCCTGGTGCTGGATAATTTAAAATATATCTAACTTTGTCTCGCAAGCTAACTTTGAAAATATTTCATTTCGTGTCCCGAGGATAGTATGATATACAATTTTTTATCTGAGCATATAATGACTGAAAATTATTTAACTCTCCATATTAGCATATTACATCTTTGAAAACTGAAGTAAGCGGTTAGAATTTCGAATTAAAGCTGCGTTTCAGAAGCCGTTGGTAACTGCTCAGCCTGAAGGACGTGGTGGGACTTCGCAGGAAATTTATTTGTTGAGTGTGATACGTGATGTCTCCAAATAGTTCCATGTTTCTTAATTGTTTGTTTGTGAGAAAACCGTTCCAGCATATCTGATAACAGGTGGTCCTGTACACGTCACAATGTCTTTGCGATCCATCTAGTGATTCCTGATTGTTATGTGGGAATCTGAATATTAACAGAAAAACATGGCCTCAATCTAGTTTAGCTACAGGGTACCGACCAAAAGTGTTTTCACGCTATGTTTGATGGTGAAGGATTTGTTTAATATCACATTAAACATCGTCGTAAAACTAACAAATCGATAAGTGTGTGTCGTTCGTTGTAAACGTCGAGAACAAATTATGCAATTTTCAACAAGCAGTTAATGAAAGATTAAACTGAGGCAACACTTCATTGCGATACCCTGCGTTTTTAGCTCATGCTCTTTGATTGGTCGTCATCGTTTTGAATACTAAATAGGAAGAAAATATAAATCATTTTCGTTCATTTTTTAAGTGGTGATGAAAAACCCAAGCCTCTTTTTCATAGGCTCAAATGAAAGACATCTTACATAAACGGGAACCCCAGACGTCATCTATTTCAATAACGAAGCTTCTTTTGTAATAATCTCATTCTAAAAGCACGCTCACAGCAACATCGCTACTTTTGACTGCTCTGGTTGTGAAGCTGTACAGGCGGGTTGCGACGCTTCGCAAACGCTCAGTTTCCGCTTCGAAGTACCAGCGTTGTGCGTTGCAACGCTCCGACACACGTTCCCTCAGTGAGGAAACTTTAATTTCAAAAACAGCTTTTCCATATCGTGAAGTGTTTAAACATACTGTGAGTGAAGGTACACCTATCGAACGGGCGAGTTTCGTTCTATTTCAGTAGCATTATTTTAGAATAGCTCATCATTAGGCCGTGCGGAAAAATTTCTCATATCATTGAAACACGAAGCTTTTTCGTTGATGTTATTACAACGCACAATTAAACTGTGAACTGCTTTCAATGCAGAAAAGACGAAAATACTCGTTTATCAAATTGTACATGTTTACTCCACACTTTTCATGACTTAAAATTGCGTGTTTGATCTTAAAGTTCGTAGTGAAAATTGCAGTTATTCGTAGAGAAAAATTTGAGTACGAGTGTAATACTACGAGTCTGAAGTGCTAGTTTCCTTGTGTAACGAGAAATATTCAGTAACCATGAAAGAGTTCGTGTCGTGCATACGAGTCGTTAAAAAAGTCGGGCATTTTTCAAAACGGAATAAAACATAGAGTGCACATGAATCGGGTTAATTAATGTTGGAGAATTTGACGTCACCTCAGTGAACATCAGCTCAAGTATGACAACAGGTCACCAAGCGCTCGGTGCTGTGCTCAGAAGTTTGGACGTTTCCGTACTCGGGAGTGAGTGCGTAGAAGAGTAGAAGACAAGCATTTTTAATGAATTTGTATTTCTATGATGAAGTCCTACCTTTAAAATAAAGCTGTGAGTTGTAGGTAATTGAATTTGAGCTTTAGCTTATTATTTTTTTAGATTCAATTTTACTGCGACTCGGTACGTGGTCTTGGATTTCTTCGGAAAAGTTGGAGCACCCCAGCTTGTTCTACACTGGTGTGCCGCCTTTAACAAATGTCATGAACAATCGTAAATGGTCGCAAAGTAAACAATTCGTGGTTTGCTGACACTTGCAACTCATCCGAATCTTTTCAGCGGCTTTAATTACAAAATCTGGGTGTAATAATTCTCTAGAGTTGCTGTAATTATATAAGATCAATAACTAAAAATCTTAATTTAAAATGTGACATCGATTTTATGGACGTTTCTTACAACTAATATTTGCATGGAAGCTAAGCAGGATATCATTCAAATGACATGAAATTATAAGGCTAAAAGCCACCAAAGCAATAAAATCAATCAAACTATGTTCGAAAGTCAAACCATGTACAAGACTTACATCACGGGAATAAACCATAAAACTTCGAGAAGAATAATCACATTTGAACAGCTGTATAAACGAACAATCACTGAATTTGTCTGCATGGGCCATTTAATTTTGCAGCGATGCATTGGGACCGCTCTAGTCAGCCCAAAATGATCGCGATCTCGCGAAGAAACAACTGGCGTAACGTAAAGCACGAGTTTGGTCTAAGAGTTTACGTGAAGTATATACGCTTGTTCAGACGGTGGAGTAAGCCTGAATGGCTTTTTGGATTGTACCGTCCTAGTTGGTGAAAGTTAAATGTTTGATCGAAAATGCTCCGCTGCTGTGCGGTAAACATACTGTAATTAAAGAGTGTCTTGGAAACGCTTAACATTACATATGTGATGGTTGATTTCGACCGAAGGATGATATAAAATTTCTCAGTTTCCCCTGCACCTGCCCCTGTAGTCTCCACAGGAGCGACCACGCACCGAGGACCCGAGGCGCGCCTTCAGACCAACAGCTGCACCAGACCGTGGTCTCTTTTCCATAAATCCATCACTTGGATATCAGCCCCTAATTTGAATATTTAACTCACATCAAATAGCCACTTACACCAGAGGGCTTCTTAATTTGATTTGTGCCGGCCGATTGTGTTCAGGCTTTGGATCTCAGACACAGAGTTACCGTAGCTTTTAACGTCTGTTTCTCTTAATCAAGTTTTCTTGGTTTCTTACGTGGCCCTGTTTTCTAAAGTGTTTTATCAGATTTTTAAAATTGCACTAGGGACAACATACATACCCTGAGCCAACTATATCCCAATGATGGGTACAGTTCAACTGAAATAATTCCGATGCAAATTAATGACAGCTTGTTAATCAATTTAAGTGAATATCAAGTTACTAACTATATTTGCTCTTTCTTTTTCGGTTTTCCCTGTAAGTTACAGATATGAAACTAATTTACATAGTGCTTTTATGAAATAATAAAATCAGGGGTGTCTACCGAAAGAGAACACTTTCCAGTTCTCTCGCTTGTCATCGTTTAGACGCGTTGCAGCTGGGCTTGCGACCCTATCAAGTACATGATTACCATAGGGTGCAGAAAATCTCGACTGAAGACGAGTAGGCTCGAACTTACGGTCGAATTTACATCGCTCTTGTTTCTCACTGATACGGGAACCTGCTGTACCTTGGACCTTATGTACCTAGGACTTATTTAGCCCTCTCCGCAGGTTGTCACGAAACTATTGCTGGTAGTACAGAGATAGTGGTAGTTCTATGCTTTGGGGAAGATATCGAAACTACCACACGCTCTGGACTACCAGTAAAAGTTTTGGGAAAAACCTGTGGGAGGGTTAAAAATAAACTTAAAGTCCGAGGTACATCGAGCTCACTGATACATAACGACGAAGGAAGCATATAAGTATGAAATTTAGCATAGCCATTTCTTCGTCAAGTTTGTTGTTGGTTTTGCCAAGGTGGTTTGCTATGAAGTTTTTCCATCGGTATAAAACTGTGACGCTGGGACAGACCGGTGTTGTACAAGCAATCTCATTCTTTCTGCATCAGTTCCGTAATGCTGAACGTAAACTCCAGACTGTGCGCTTCCAAAACAATTTTTCTCAAGGGCAGACAGAGTACATTTGTGCGGTTGGTGATCCTGTCGAAGAGGATAATGCAAGTAGGTAAGGACAGCCTGCGCCTGTAAGTGGTTCATGAGGTATTAATAGTTATCCAAAATTCAACGGGCCTAATTTGGGAGCTTGTAGACACAAGTTAATGAGTTATCCTTGTTCTCAATTTGATTCAATATTTTAAAATCTTTTTCACAATAACATAATGATCTATTCATGTGAACTTTGAGCTTTCATTTAAAGTCTCCATATTTGTTGTATGACTTTTCCATGTTCTATAGAAATTCCAGTTTTATAACTATCTCAATTGACCGAAAAAATCACCATAATCAGCATGAGATAAATCATAATTCCCTTAAACAAAACACTTTTAGGATTATTTCATTTATTGATGTTCGAATTGATTTGTATAATACATTCATCGTTGGTACACGGTAGCATTTCCCCCTCTGAGCCCCCGTTGGCGTGTATGTGGGCACTGCGGTCGCTTGGTGAGTTTGTCGAAATTCTCACGCTACCTTTCTGGGGCGAGCTAACTCATGCTCCTTCGATTACCTCCTATTGTCGCTGTGGTCATTTCGATCTTTCCCCTGCGTCGCACTGGGATGGTGCAGTCAGTTTACGACCGCCAGCACCTTCACTGCTATCGGTGCTGCTCAATGAAGAAGGTGGGCATCACTGCCGTACTCGAGACCACACACGCAAACTGACTGATGGCTACACCTCGACCCAGTCTTTCGTGGGGCATCATTCCTAAGTGATAGGGTAGGAATTAGTGGCAAATAGTCTCCTTAAGATGAATGATGACTATTGCACCGAAATCACGTGGGAGTGACGGTCGTTTGTCTTCGGAGCAAATGATGGAGCTGGTGATTGAAATGAGCTTTGATGCACGGCCGGCTTCCGAGGCTCTCGTTTTCGAAAGTGATCGGACGGGGGCCCGTCTTTGCTCGCTAGCGTTGATCGCAGCAGACGACGGTAACTTGAATTTGGTGAGGATTCCTTATCAGCAGTTCCCTGAAACTGTCCCTTGAGCTTTCCTCGTTCCATGCTCAGGAAGTGGCTCGTTGCATCCTCTGCTAACTCCCCTCAAAAGGCATAGGATACCCAACAGGGTTAGGTTAGTTAAGTTTGTCTATTGTATGCTATGGGGACTTACATCCCCAGGGGGACACTATGTTAGGTTACCTCAGCTGTAGATACGCTTCCGGGAGTTCTATCTTCTGTGCCCACTTTGCTTCTTTCAATTTTCTCGCCTTCTTCGTTGTGTCTTCTTTGTGTTTTCTTTCTCTTCATTCTTAAATTGCTGTTTCTTTGCGCAGGGGATCCTGTGTAGGAACGCACCTTGTGTATAGATTCCTTGTTCTCTCAAGTCCATACTGAATAATTCCTCCCCTTTACTGTCATTAGGCTACGGTTTATGAAGATAGAGGACTTCAACCCTTTCACTCCCGGTTGGGATAATAGAAAACATTNTGTGGGGTAGGCGTCAATTGCGCCCCAGAACTCCCACACAAAATATGTGGGACGCATTATATCAACGGGAGTGAAAGAGTTAAATCAAGTAGTAGTCTAACCTAACGTAAGCCTCTTCTAACCCATCAGTGTTTGCCAGCTGTTCTAACTGCTACTTTTATCGTTCAGCCTTTTCGTGCTGTCTTTACAAGCCAGGGGGAGTCAGAAGCAATGAACCCTTTCAATGTATTGTACTTGGTATTTGTCACTTTGTTTACCGATTTTCGTATTTGTATAGGATGAAATTTGGAAGCTATGTTTCAAGAGCCAAAAATCGAAAATGAACGATCAAGATACCAAATACAGTAAATTAAAAAGGGTGCATTATTTTTATGATCCCTGTAGTCTCGCGTTTCCTTGGTGACTTTTTTCATTCCTTTAGTTCATCGCTGTTATGCATATTACACGGAAAATTGTATTATTTAGTATACTAATGTGCCATTTCGCTGCTGATGCATCCTTGTTGCAGTTTCCGTTGCTGCCGCGCGTTGCACTTTATTTTCTCTAGTTTAAATGCTGACTGGATTTAAACAAATGCTGTCCCCACTAGCTAATTTTTTGGTGATGCTCTTTTAATTTGGTTTAGAGGTAGTCCAAATTTTCGGAATGAGGATGAGTGTGCAAAGAGATATTAAGTCTCCGTCTAAAAAGCAACCGAAAATGAGTATTTCCCTTCCTTTCGCTTAGAACAGCTATACCTCTGATGTACTATTTACCTGCGTGAAGTTTCATGCAGACTTATTTTAAACACTCACTCTTGGATCGCCTTGCTTCACGTTGAAGTAAATGTAAGGTTAATCCTATTTATTGGATCACTAGAATTGGAAGTAAAATTTTGAGCGCCTAAATTTTTTGTCAAAATCTGTAAAATGTTATCTGTTTGCGTTGTTTTCTACGAATTTTACTAAAAAGATAATTTAGAATCTCGGTTTGGCCACCACGAGCTCCTAACTTACTTATACCGTTAGAAAAGCGATATCCTTCAGGGTGAGGAGCAGGCGTGGTGTAGACACTTTTGTAATATTAAACAACATATTGACTGGAAAATTTTGAGAAACATTAACAAAAATTTCCTCAGAATTACATGTAATGAATGTTTGTTTATTCAAAATTTTATTTTCAATGTTATATTTAGTATTTATGAGCAAAATTAGCGAAGTTATTAGTAAACTGTATAAGACAAGAGAGAAATCAGTGGACAGTTTTAGGCTTCTCACGCCTCATGTGAGCAGGTCAGGCGTTTATAACGTCTTGAAACGCCTTAAAGAGACAGGATCACACCTGCCAAGAACTAGAAGTACTCCGAATAAGACATTTAAAAGTCCCCAACTGATGAAAAACGCTAGAAAAAAAGTTCGGAGGGCCCCAAGGTGAACCATTACGAAACTCGCTTCAGCAGCCTCTGTCAGCTATAATACCATGCGAAATCTACTAAAGAAGGATGTAAAGCTACTTCTCAAAAAAAAAGAGTAAAGCTCAACTACTGTCTGAACCTAGATATGCAAGAAGGTTGAGTCGAGAAAGGCTTCTTCTTGAAAAAAAGTGATGGCACTCGGCCTCCAGTGTTGTGGACTGACGAAAAGTTATTCACCGTGCAAGCAAATGACAAACACCAAAATGACCGCATATACCCAAAATTTAAGCGAGCCATCCCTATGGAAATGCGTCTGTCCTTCCACAACAGGCTTCTGTAATGGCTTGGGGTGATGTGGCCTAGACAAGGCGGGAGGCTTCGCCGATATTCATCGTATTTATCGAAAAAGGGGTAACGCTAAGCCAGAACGCAAATTTGAACTTATTGAAGAGCAGTTTGATTCCGAGGATCCATACAAGATTTTGTGAATTTGAAATTACTCTTCAACAGGATGGAACCACCTCCCATACGGCAAACCTTGTCCAGAATTGGTGTGGAGACAACGTTGCTGGTTTCTGGTCCAAGGAGTCGCAGCCTCCGTCATCAGATTTGAATTCCGTGAACTTCAGTGAATGGAATATTCCTGAGAATAAAACCTGTTCATTAAATTATCAAAATGTTGATGTTCTGAAAGCTAAGCTTATGCAATGCAAGGAAGATATCTCGCCAGAAACTTTCCATGCAGCTTGTAGTCAGGCTACCGATAGGTTGAAACACGTAGTGCAGGTTAGAGTAGGATACATTGAACCTTGAGAGGAAAAAGTAAACTGCACTGCATTGTTATTATTTTGAGTAGAAAAGTAGCTTTAACGTTGCTGTACGGAAGAGTTTTTCAAATAAATTTTTGTTTACATTTGGTTTGATCACCCTGTACTTTGACTGGAACATTTTTGCATAGTTTAAAAAAACTAACGCTCTACTAGAAAATCTGCTCTCCACTCCAATTAAGAGGAAGAAGCTCACTGAGGAGCATTTTGAGTGTAAAATTTATTACCTCATTGAAATACCACCTGCGGTATAGTATACTTCTGATGCTGCTATATTGTTTCTCACATACTTACGAGGTTCTAATACTTCATTTTTAATGTTTTGTATGCCTTACCTAACATGCAACCAATGCCGTGCTCTTCTATGCGTTTTATTGTTATTGTGATATTTCTGATTAGATGAATATTAGATGGTACTTTTATTTCATAGATAACGTATAACTTCTTGTGCCTCCTTGCAGCACCTTCTTCTTAATCTCATCGCAGACAACACACCAAGTTTTAATGGCAAGTCTTTGTAATATTCGTTTTAATCAAATCTTCGTTTTATTTTATTTTCAGTTTCGTTGTGAGACTAGTTAAATCCCTGAAATTGGATCGATTAGCGTCACGTGCACCGGAGCCGTTGTAACGGACCTCGTGATTACATCCGGCGAATTCGCCATTGATTTGGCCTGTATTCCGGAATCATACGGTCTCATTTATTGAAACTGCGCACCTGCTGTGTGGAAGTTTCTATGATAGGTTTTATACGTAAAACTTTTGATCACAGATTTGTTGGAGGTGTAAAGAATTTTCCTCTAGAGATAACCAGGCGCTAACTGTGTGCGAGAAGAGTTCCGAAACATTTAGCGTAATTTCTGTCCATCTGTTTTTTGCGATTTTCTCTTACAACTTCAGAGGTTCATGTGTATATAATCATGAGCGTGCCTATTCAACGATTCCAATCTAGTAGCCAGTGATTTTATGACGCGCGAAACACAGATCGTGAGTCCAAATGAGGGGGCTGGAAGCGGTCTGGTCTGTGGCTCCAAATTTACGGTAGGACACAACGCAATTCAGGTCGATTTAAGACCCGTGCAATATCGGGTCTTTCCAAGCCAAGCTGAATATTCCTCATGGCCTTTACTCACAAGACAGCATGCGGTACGCGACTTCGTAGACTTCAGAACTCTAATTTCAGGCCAAGCAGAATATTTCTGTTGATGATCGTCCCTACACGCAGGACAACATGCGGTGCAAGAATACGACTTCGTAGGCGGTTGTACAACTCTAATACCTAAACCAAGCTGAATTTTCCTGATGGTGATGGCACTTACACGCCTGACAACATACAGTACGAGAACTTGACTTCGTACACAGCTGCTAGAACTCTGAGAAGCTCAGAAGTGAATGGCAACGTGCAGCGTCGTTTTGAGATTCAGGGTATTTAATTAGAGTCGGGGGCTTTGAAGGGTCAACTCATGAAGCAATTACTTTTGAGCGTCGACCCTCATTAGGTTTTTTGTGGTACGAGGCGGGAAACTGGCCGCAATTGGGGGACGGACGAGGAGCTTTAAAAAACCAAGTGTCGACAGCAATGTTGGGTAACATGTTCCTGGCTTCTTCTCAGAAATGTGAGTCATCATTCGCTTGCTTGTATTAATGCACAAAAACGTATCAAAGCAATTTGAGCTTGTTGAACTTAGTATGTTCATAGTACGATCGTATTGGAGCGACAGAGTAACGGGATTTGAAAACATAATGGTTATTAAATAGCTTACTTCTGTACCCCAGCAGATCATTTTT
>VOMN01051211.1:3159-41013 GCA_014899125.1 Orchestia grillus | reverse complement strand
TGAGCACCACGGGGCTGAGCACCACGGGGCTGAGCACCACGGTGCTACCCCCTACAGCTCGACAGCTGCAGGAGGCAGCGGCTCACTTGTGCCTGTCATCGAGGCTTGCCGACGCGCTTCCCGCCCGTCAAACTGCACAAGGACAACCCCAGACTGCTTCTAGATGACGAAATACTGACCTTCCAACACGTTCACATTGCAGGAAGTGTGTGTTACCCATGATACGCTGACTGCAGAGCTCATAGGTGCTGGATATCAGTCGTCGCCCCACGACGCTCTCAGTGCCGAGGCAGCGACCCCTAATGCAATCTTTGCGAGAGGTCTTCAATCTAAAATGGGCGGTCCAGGCTGGACGCCAGGTCGTGTTCGGTCAGAGGATCGAGTGGTCCTGGCCGGTGTTGGGGAAGACCCCTCATCAGATTACCCCTCTACCTCTCCCCGAGCTCGCTCAGAAGATAAGTTTGCCCCTCAGAGGGCGTAGGAAGGCAATAGGGTTAAGTTAGTTAGATCTATCTGTCGTATGCTACGAAGACTGGCGTCCCCAGGGGGGCAATGTTAGGTTACCTTAGCTAGAGATAGGCTTTCGGGACTTCCATGTTTCGTGCCCGCTTTGCTTCTTCCAAAGGAAGTTGCTGCAGGAAGTTGCCGTAGCAGACGCTACAGGAAGTTGCCGTAGCAGACGCTACAGGAAGTTGCAGCAGCAGACGCTGTAGGAATTGGCAGCAGCAGGCGCTGCAGGAATTTGCAGCAGCAGACGCTGCGGTCTATAGTCGTGACCACCGAGCAGTGCCTCGGCAAGGAAAGAGCGGTGCTGGAAGAGCTCATGTCGCGTTTTCATTCGTCGCTGATCTTGCGCGTAGTGCGCTCGTTGCGGCCTTTACTTCTGGGTAATGGAACTGGAGCTTGTGGTGCAATTTGTCACCACAGCGACGCCGCAATTCAAGAGTCGTTTGATGAATGGCTCGTGGGAGTGAATGATGAATGCGCGGTGCCTAATTATCACGAGGTCACCTCTGACCGCTCGCTAGCGTCTGGGCGGCGGGGGCGCCTCTCCTCGTGCTTCTTGAATGAGAAACTCGGAGTCCTGCATCAGCTCTGGACCGAGTGTTTCAGGACAAACGCTCGTTTCTTAACGCTACATATTATTGTATTAAGTTTTAATATAAAGTATATTTAGCGTGTATGTTATAGAATAGAATGGCTATGTTTTATGTCAGAAATAATTGTCATAAGTGCAGGGGAGCATATCGCTATAAAGAAGCATCCCATTACGGAAGATGAAGCCTACGATAGCTAATCACAACTCAAATTTTTTATTCCTTCAATGGAATAGAATTGTTCTGCAGTTTTTCAAATTTAAAAAAATAGTGGGGCTCTGTCGATACCAGTAGCCTGAGGAATTGCCGACTTTTTGAGACATTAAGAATGCGTCAAATTGAAACACGTTTTATTTTATTGGTCTAGGGGGGCAACAGCTAGAGCACACATTGCTGATGGCGTCGAGCTCGTTACGAGCTTCGATAGTCTTTAGAGCAGTTAAATGATCTCCGCAGCTGCTGTAGTTGTCGGCTTGCCAGTGATCTGTCATCTAGTGTTCCGCTGGTGGTACCATGGGACTAACATAATTTAACGATGAGTGGAAGCATCAAGGTGGCGAACGGAATGATGTTATCAAAAGTTAACGAAATTTAATGATATGATAAATAGGAAAACAAGGGAACAGATTCATGTTACCGAAAACTTACGTAATTTAATGATATGGTAAATAGAACAACCAGGGTGGCGAACGGAATGATGTTACTGGAAAAAAATAAAGTGCTTCAAGTGCCTGAAAATCATCCAGCATAAAATTAAACCTTTAGGGACAATTTCTATCTTCAATAAATATACAAAAAGTTGAAGAATAAGTTGTGTAAACGCTTATCATTAGCATAGGGAATTTGCTGTGTAACAAAGTTTAAAGTGATGTTTGTCTTTTTAGGTTGTAAATTATTCACGTTAAAAATAAATGTTTATGCGATTTGTTCTTCCTTCGTTTACAAAGTCACTGATGATGGGACTTGCTCTAGATCGTTTGATTTTACACTGGATGAGTTTTGAGGCCTTCACACTTCATTTCTTTGATGATATGACAAAGGTTGTCACTATGATTGTATGTTTAACACTCGGTCTATTTACCATATCAATAAAAAATTAGATGGTTCAGTCTGGAATCCTTATTTCATAAAAGACAAGGACGAATATACACACAAGTGCACCGAGCATGAACGCTTATTTACGTAATATTTCGTTCATTTAAAAAATTAGTTCTTCATGTAAGGATTATGGTCTCGCTGTTGTGTGATGGATCGCAAGTTAGGTTTCGGGAACGCGAAAGCTGATTTTCCTCTGGTGATGATAGTTAGGGGGAGGAGGAGAGCACTGTTTGGTTACTTCAGTTATAGGTAGGTCTTCGGTACTCCTATGTTTTGTGCTCACTTTGTTTCCAATTTTACACCTTCTTCGCCGTCTCTTCTTTGTCTTTTCTTCCTCTTTTTTCTTAAGCTGCTCTTTCAATGTGCAGCGGATCTGTGTGAGTGCACACCTTGTGCGTATATCCCCATTTTCTACAGCCCGTACTAAATGGTCTTTTTTCTGTCGACGCAACATCATCTCAGTCACACCTATGCTGCAATATGTACTACTACTAAATGATAGTCTCATCACATAGCACAGTTTTTCCACTACTTAGAGGAAGCATGTTGTAGGGTATATATCAACATTTTATCATTTTATCCTAGGTATAATTAGTAATATTTTTGATATTTTTATATTTCCGTTTTGTATGTTTTAGTATCGATACATATTTTTTAATATTAGTCTTAAGATTGATGTTGACCGTATAACGACTTTTTTGTTTGTATATCATAACTATTATTAAAATTATTTATAAAAGTTTGTAAATTCATTATTTTTGTTTTAATTGTTAATTTTAATATAGCCTCGACGCGAACTAATATGGCCTTATTGATTGTGTTTAATTTTTAATTGTTCGTTCAAGTTAATATAATAATTTTACCTATATTTGCGTTACGTAAAAATCCAGTACTTTTATTCGAACATGTTGGTTACTTTGTCTCTTTCTAGTCTGTTGAAGTTTTATTTCGAAAAATTCCAATTTTTTCTCCTTTTGAAGTGGAAAGGCCAGCGTGCGAGGCGAGTGGCACTCGTGAAACCAGGCGTTTCCACGACTCAAGCACGGAAGTCGACTTGAAGTAAAGCTTGCTGAATCGCAAAAATAACCCATATTTGTCTTGAGTTTAAAAAAATTCCCGCAAAATGTTTCGACGCTGTATTCAATAAAATTCAGGCTGCCTATGAATATTTAGGATAAAATGTGAGCCGTCAGCGGCCGCACACTGAAGCGACAGTGCCATTGATGACTCTGTGGTGGTGGGGTGCCATTGATAACTCTGTGGTGGTGGAGTGCCATTGATAACTCTGTGGTGGTGGAGTGCCATTGATAACTCTGTGGTGGTGGAGTGCCATTGATAACTCTGTGGTGGTGGGGTGCCATTGATGACTCTGTGGTGGTGGGGTGTCATTGATGACTCTGTGGTGGTGGGGTGTCATTGATGACTGTGGTGGTGGGGTGCAGCGCGTCGCCGATCTCAAAAATGACAAGTTGGGGAATCTTTCTCATTGAAATTACAAGCCTCTCATGAGGACCAGGTGAGCATTTTTTTAAATTAACGTTTACTTGATGCATTTGTGCCAGTTCTCATGAGATACAAATATTTTCTGCTAGCTCCTTTGGATGGCTCTTAATTGGCATGGGACCCAATTAATCAGTATTTACTGATTAGTATTTACTGATTAATCAATACATCTAGTATAAATTGATGGTTGTCCTCAAGTGCATTTTGCAATCGATTTTGCAAATTCTTACCCCGGTCACTGAGCTGCTTTCTTAAAACGTTGCTTTCTTCTCTAACTGCGGCGATGTCTATATTCTGAAGTTAGGTACAGGCCATCTCCGATGTATGGCATAATTATTTTAAGCACCAGTTGATTTGTGTTCAAAATTATTACTTCCTATCACTCGAAGTAATTGCCCTCGACGCACGAGCATGCATTTCGAGTACCTGAAACTGAAAATTATTAATACAATTAAGTGGCGCATGTTACGAGCACGTCATGTGTCGAGAATGGCCAATGAACATGTTTACTGTATGAGACACATGGTACATTTTGTCTTTAAACTTCAAACTTTAACAGGATTTCAATTTAATTGGATGTTTTTCATAAGCGAAATATTTCGTAAAAGCTTGTCTTCCCCAATTTTTTATTTTTTATTTTTAAGGATCGTCGGAAGAATTTCTTGTGAGCAATTTGCGCCGTTTAGGTGCCTCGTTATTCGGCAAGACGGCCTAAAAGTCACTTCTCTATGTGAGCATTTCTGGTGCAAAAACTAGAGAAGATACAAAGTCCTGGTATATTGAAATTGAAAGAAAATTACTGAGAGTTTTTATCCAGGCAGACCATAACAAAACTTGCGGATTCAAACAATAACACACTATGGAACCCCTAAAAATGGTTAAATACACAGGGGAAGGACCATTGAGGAATGTTATTTTCGAAGCAGTGGGTCGTTAGTTGGATTGTGGACGAGTTTTATGAGAAGATTAAAGAGGTGTCCATCTAAGCCGTGTTCTTGCTTTGGTAGCGAAATTCAGACGTAGGGATCAGTAACTGACAAAGGTCGAGCTGGAAAACCAAAATCATTCCGCGGTGAAAAATTTCACGCATTAGTGACATTACTTGGCCACCTTGGTCGCTAGATTTAAGTTCTTCAGATTGTTTTGTTGGATGAATACAGTTTAAAACTAAAGTTTCTGTAAATTTTTAAAGCACTCCAAAAACTGAAGTAGAATATAATTGAAGAAATTCGTAATATTTTAGCAGATATTGTGGGAAGTGTGATGCAAAATACTCGACGAAGATTTCATTTGTGCTTGGAGAGTAATGGGAAATATCTGAATAAACTTATTTTTTTAGAAACTCCGCGCATTCTTCTTTCACTCGAAACCTACTAGAACTCTATATTTGTATAGTTTTTGCTCTCCTCATGGGGCACAGGATAGGCCGTGGGCAATAGGGTTAGGTTTGTTTAATGCAATGGGGGACTCGCATCCTCTGGGGGACACTGTTGGTTTACCTCAGTTTACATAGCTAGGTCTTCGGGGCATTTATCTTTTGCACCCACTTTATTTCTCTACTTTTCATGGCTTGTTCGCGGATGACTCTTAATCATTTCTTCTTTGTCTTTCTCAACCTGTTGTTTCTATGCACAGGAAACCTTGTGCGGGAACACCCTTTGAACATAGATTACGGTGACAAAGTTTTCCAAAGTCCGTACTAAATGGTCCCTTCTTTTTCGGTGCGAAATAGTCTCAGTTACTGATGCGCTGCTACCCTTATTATTATTACTACCACTACCATACTTTTATTATTGTAGTTTAGATTGCACGAGGTAGTGTTTCATGTGTGACATGGAACTGTATTTGATACATGTAATTAATTTGTTACCTATGAGTATGTGGTGTGCCCGCCGGTAGCGCCCCGCATCATCTTGAGATCTGCTCCGCTGGCAGCGTCGGCGTCGGCGTCGCCCTCGTGCGCCCACTCAAGCCACTCGAACGCTGGGCTTGTTTTTGGTCTATTTCACAGGATCACACAAACGGCGAGCAGGCTTACAGATATTTGTATTATATAAGTTACAATTGAAAAATTGACCACGTGGCTTTCCCCGTGGACTTTGAGTGAAGAGAAATGTAAAGTAACTCGTTGATGTACCGTGTGACCCACCCAAAATCGTCAAAAGCCTGCAAAATATTTCATGCGTCGGTTTTGCGAGATAAAATTTAATCACATGTCCTTTCTAAAGCGTTTTGTTTCTCTTTTTTGTAACATAGATACCTAGAATATAATGTGAACATTTGACTAGTTTTTTGTGTTATTTTAATTATTTTTCGCAATTTGAATGGCTGTTTGTGCAGTGCAGGTGGACAGTTGCACATGAGCGTCATCGATAGTGTACCCTCACTACAATTCCCCAATAAAAGTTGTCAATTTTATCTTAGTTATTTTTTCGAGTGTGCTCAAATGAATACACTGCTTTACTAAGGTAAATTGTGCATGATTTTTCTATTTTCGTGAACTGTGAAGCATGACATCTATACGTAAGGGTTCGCTGTGCCTCAATGCAGCAAATGTCAATTTATATTGGAACTTGGAGTCGCGGTATCAGCTACGCGAATGGAGCCGTCGCTAAGCCTCTTCGTTAGCTCATGGCTTGAGCCAACAAATTGCTGTGTGGAAAATTCTCTCCATGAATAAATAACTCTTCTCAGATTATGCCATGAAAAACTATTTTTCCTGAAAGTTCATGTTCTGTGTTCTCGTCCAGAGACAAAGTCAAGCGGTGGAATAGCAAGTAATCTGTTTTGCTCATGAGTGCGAGAGTTCATCTCTTATTTAGTGCGTTGCTTTGCACCTGTTGTCTTCATGAGGCTTCAATTTTGAATAAGAATTATTAGTTTTAATTATGTATGAATGAAACGCTCCACTGGAGTGGATAGCGCCTGACCAGAACTTACTAGGTAAGTTTCATATTTTATTTCGATTTAAACATACAACGATCAAGGCAGTTATGTAAACTACTTTAAAATAATTTCGGATACCTTGTTCACAGTATTGAATCCACGTAGTTATACTTAACATTACTTGTTGTGAAGTTGATATGGCAAACCTTTATCAAGCACAGCTTCGTCCTTTTAGCGCCGGCGTGTTCTCATAGTTTAACTTACGTTGCAATGGCGCCAACATCAGTCAATGGGAAGCAGGAGCTGCTGCTTGCTGGGGGTGACATTCTGTTGTTTCCTGACTTTGATCCGACGTTTATTTTCGTATTTTGTCGGGAAACGAGAATACAGCGTCATGTGTGCAAAATATTGAGCCGTGCTCATCTATAGTGCAAGATACGGTGCCGTGTTGATGTACATATTGTACAAGATATGGTGCCGTGTTGGTGTACGTATTGTACAAGGTTTGGGGCCGTGTTGCCACCAGAAGTACACCACCCTCCTCAGCCCAGAAAGCTCCCGCGCTCTCCTGCGTGGTACAACAACAATGAGGTTATTAGCGGCTTGGCGCTCCTCGGAGTTTTACTCCTCGTTGGAGCTGCTAAGGTTGCTGCGTGGCATCTGCCAGCACCAAAATCTTGACGTTAGCAGAGATACACATCTCCATTATCCTCCGCAGGGTCAATGAGCTTCGTCGCAAAATTTCTCGCGGATTTAGCGTCATTTTCATGCTTTTGATCATGTTTCACGTCTATCCTTTCAATCTGGTGTTAAAAGCAGGCGCATTGTCTAACTTTATCACCGGAACGAGTGCTTTGAACAATGTAACATGTCTGATGCATTGCCTTCAAATTCTCGCGAGGTTTTCCCGGGTGACGGTAATTGCTTGTACAGAGGCCGCATTTAAAAAGTTTATTTTGCCCACTGAGCTCTGTTGATCATGAAGCAACTGAAATACGTCTGTAACGTCCCTCTCTTGGAACCATGGTGTGGTCCAAACCGCCCTCTGTGCCAGGGTCAATTGGGACAAAAAGGTGATCGTTTCAGAGGTGGCGCGCAATATGTACACGTCGTGCTAGTTCCGTCATTCTTATGCAAGTTGTACGTACTTTCAAATCAGAAGCAAGCATTTTGGATAATTGGAAGTTACAATTTTAAAATCAAATTGTGCATGAAAGAAGTTCGACATAAATAAAGTTATACGTAAGTAATGTTACAGATTTGGTTAGTTTTGTAATTTGGTGGGCAATTTTGTTATAGATTCATAAGCTGATGATGAATCTACTGACTCGAAACGTCTGGTTCCTACATGTGGAGAAGATAATTTTAATACGACTTTTTTTAAGAAATTTTAATGTAGAGCAACACGCTTTTGCCCTTTCTTCTGATAAGAATCTCAAGTCGGAAGCCAGAGCATTGAAGCGGGAGAAGCAGGCGAGATTTCCGAGAGTGAGCACGTTTTGCAGAGTTCTTGCAGCGACGGCAGGGTCCGTGGAGACCGGGGCGGCGCAGCGTGCTGGAGTAGCCTCAAGGCATCAACTTGGTCACGGAGGCTTGCTCCTTCTTAATAAACAATCTTATCTCTCCCTCATATTACTTTTTTTGCTTGAGTACTTTTAAGTACCTTCCTTATATTTGATTAGACCTTCGGGACTAGAGTTTATTTTGGTTTATTGTAGAAAGATCAGGTATATTTTCCATTAGGGGGTCTTATGTAGTTTTCTTTGGGGTCTAAATTAGTAAGAATGGAGAATTAGGTTTCCTTGAATTCTTAACTTTTCGCGAGCAGATGAACGTTCAACTTTACATCCTGTCCTTCAAGTGAGCCTAACTTCTACTTTACCCTGTTTTTTGGTAGGGGGTCTTACATTCT
The DNA here is from genome assembly GCA_014899125.1 of Orchestia grillus. Lineage (NCBI taxonomy): Eukaryota > Metazoa > Arthropoda > Malacostraca > Amphipoda > Talitridae > Orchestia > Orchestia grillus. The sequence goes on along the minus strand of VOMN01051211.1, from coordinate 32,517 downwards.
TCTACACACCTGCTAGGAGTGACAGTGCTACGCCCACTAGGCGGTCCCAATTAAGCTTCGGTGAGCGGCGTGAAATGCTGGTATTAAATGCCTGTTACTAATGGTTTTGACTTTTATATATATAGCCAAATTATTGGGAGCTAACAGCTTTAGTTTGATTTCAGTCCACCCTGAAACCCGCGGACCTGATGCTCTGCTTCGTTGACTACCGCTGTTCCTACGACGGCCCCTATTGTGCTGACTGCCTCTTTAGTGAAGAAGGGACTCTTGTCATGTAGTCTTTCTTACTGCCAAGTCGTTTATACTTGAGAGTATGATAAAAGATATTAGCCACGTGCCTTGATATACCTGCGCACTTTTTATCTATTCTTTCAATAAAGTTATTTTCAATTTGAAGAGTTATTAACAATAAATAAACTTACTTAAACTAGTTGCTTGAATGAACGCCATTTTTTGCGTTTCATTTAATTTTTATAAAGATCTAACCGTTGAATTGTTTTCTTTCAACTTTACTGCTATTATTCGAAGAAAGCCATTTATAAAATTTCTTACATGCTCTTGGTGCAGCTCTCTTTTCTCTGCTTTTTATCTCGAAGCTCTTTACTTTTTTTCTCGCAACTTTAGCAGATTCGGATCCTTAACAGTTTTCCCCATCAAATGAAGTGTTTCGAAATTAAAATGTTTGACATTTTTTTTAGTATTATATCGGAATCGGCAGAAACGATATAAAAAGGACCAAAGACACGCAAGGAAAGCAGCAAATCAAGAAGACCAAAGACATTGACTGTGTTTACTGTGTTTAACAGCTGAAGGAAAACTGAAGATCTGAGCCGGAACAGAGAAAGAACGCAACAGAAAAGAGGAAACCTGAGAGCGCGAGTGACTTAGAATGTTTTATCGAAGATGCAACCAGAGATGGAGAAAAAAGAAGTAGCCTGAGTGAAAAAAACGCATGTCTTGCATATGCAAAAAATCGATGACTCAGCTAGGGTTATTAAAAACAGTGGTAAGTTCCACGAGTCACATGTGCGGCTGTATGAGTACATTGCATCAGCAACAATTTTCCCTATAAAATGAAAGCTTTCAAAAAGAAATACTTTCTAAATAATTCGCATGTAAATTTATCAAAGTCTTAGTCCATAAAAGAGTTCTCTTAGTTCCCTAGGGGCATTCGTGCAACGTGAAAACCGCGGTATTGCCTCTGGCTCGGTTGCCATCCACTCCTCCGGCAGACCTGAACAGTTCTTTGGCATTCCTCATGGGTGCAGTTCACGGCAAGAAAGCCCAACAGCTGATCGATTGCCGTTACGATGTTTGGTCATGAGAACAGTCGGGAGATATTTCCCATCCAATTAATACAGTTTAGTCGGGCAAGTCCTCATAGATATTTGTACATTACTGCCAAGTCTGCAAAATTTTGGCGCTTGGCATTGCTTGAGCGATCTTATGAGTTTTTTCAGATGTGAAGCCTAGACAAGAAGGCTGAGCGAATAGCCTCAGGATATATGTATCTAAATTTTGGCAAAATGTGTGGACATTATTTTTGATCATAAATTCTGGTCATAAAGTGAAACCATAAAGTCTAGGCACTGGCTTTAGAGGCTAAGACCTGACGGCTCTTTGTAACGCTCATGGTGAAAACTCAAACTACATACAAAAATACATGCAACTTTTATGTAATCGTACATAAAACTCTGTTTACTTCAGAAATGAAAGAACATTGTGCAGCATTTAAATTCTTAGTTGTAACATGAAACTGTCCAAGGCCATTGTAGTAGGCCTTAAAATTAAAACTAATGTCTGAATTTGCCACTGACCTTGCCGTCGAATCGTCCTCGATAAAGTGAGCTTTAGAGTCCTGAGTTATGCCCCAAATCAGGTTGTTTATTTCAGCTGATCCCAGTATTTGCAGCGTAGCCCTCGATTTAAACGTGCCGTACTGCATTTTCTTACGTTGTCGAAGAAACTGTTCATACAGCAATTTTTCTTGAGTGACCATTCATTTTACACTGCTTGTGCTTTGCCAAAATTGTATTTATGGAAATATTTAATAAATTTTCAAAAAAAACAGGGAGCTTTCGTAATACTATATTTTTGGTCCAAGAGTGCACAGCTTTGTTACGTAAGCGTCGTACCGATTGAATTTCACCGGACTTTACTCCTCTGTCCTTTCCTAACACACTCAGTCCAACTTTTTCGCCGCCCCATCGACAATCAATTATTTGGCGGCGGTATCTGCTCTTAGGCAGCCAAGGTTATAGATAATTGTAGTTGTTCCTGTGAATAGGCTGGGCAGTCGGCAGTGTGTTGTTCTTCGCACGCCGCAGGTGACAGCTGATCCGAGGAGCCGTCAGACTCATCGCTGTTTTAAATAATAAGCTCTCCTGAGTCAAGTTCGCTCGTTTTCAATGCGGGAGTGACTGCAAAACGTCAAAAATTTTCAGGCTAAACTAGTTTTTTTTTGCAAAAGGTACTTGAAATTCATGTTCAACGTTATTCTCAGATTTGTTTAGGACTTACTGTGTATGATTAACTTTTCAACCGACTCATAGCACACATTAGCATCGATCATAACCGATGAACCCAGCGTGGTCGATAGTCACGGCTCATATTTCATCACAGTTTCCATTGCCTGAAGCGTAATAGCTTCGTTTTGCAGTTATGACTTCAGTTGTACTTCGTAAAACTTCGATAACGACATGAATTCTCGTACACGGTCTTCAACGCACATTTTACAGCGCACATTTTTCTCTACGTTTTTAGAACCTCAGCAAGTACTATTGCGGGATGCTACAAGATATTGTTCTCAGGCAAACGCTTTTGTAAAGCTTTAGCTTCTCCGTTCCACTTGCAATAAGCTAAATTTTTCTTGGATTACGCTTATGCTGACACTCTCATAAGCTCATTTTTATACGACTGTTGAACAATTCAAAGAATGACAGTCGTTTTTCTCGACTACTTGCGAAACTTATCAAGTATTCACCAAGCTGACTATGCTTAACTTCTCCGAACGAAGTTAAAGTAATCATATTTCGCTGTTCTCCTCATTAGTCGAACTCGCTTGTTATTTAAGTCACTCGGTTGGTGTGCACATATTCATTAGCTTTAGTAAATACGAGTTTATTTGTTACTTTGCAGTTCATTTTGGAACGAGTAGTTCTTTAAGGATCTGTTATAGAAAAAGCAAACGGGTCATGAATTTTAGAAATTTTTTCTGTAAAATTGTCAACGACCGTTTAACAACGTGGTTGCAATTCCACTAAGGCTTTTGTCAAACTTCCTTTCATCTTTCATTCAGTCAAATTTATTTAGCAAGTTTCCTCGTAGAGGCACTCGTGGTATCCAGATCTGGTGCTGCTCTCTGCTCATTCCCAAGGTTGATGGGTTGATGGGTTTGAGATACGTATTCCTGCTCGCGTCGTAGACCTGCCTTCAAATTCACCGTCAAGTATTAAATGAAGGCATCAAACATTACATCCATTGCCAATGGTGAAGTATACACAGGAAATTTGTATTCGTTTAATCTAGTGCAAGAACTTCTCCCACGTTGCCACCTGTAACACAGCCGCTCTTGTTACGAAAATTAATCATTTTTTCCGTTTCCATGAACATTCTCCCACGTTGCGTGCGGGAATGCGTTTCTCAGAGCATCTCCATCACGTCTGTCACCGCGATGCCGCTGCACAACTCGAGGGTCACTCGCGTCTCATCTCGTCTAAGGCATTGTTTTTACCTTGCTGATCGTGAACGTATTAACGACCAATTTTCTTGTCATAAAAATAAGGATTTCCTCGCTTGATTTTGCTCTGTTTTCTTTAAAATGAGATTCTGTTGGAATTTTTTTGCTCCGAATTGCTTTCGTTGCGAGCGTATGAAAATCTCTCCAGTTGCTAACATAGTTTCATTTCTTTTTTATTAAGTCTTCGATCGTGCAGGAGTTACGTCTAATTACTTCCCTTTAAAATTAGCTTAACATGCCACTCTGATATTTGCTCGCCCGCTCTGCGCGATAAAAGCCGTTCCACCAACCGTTTCCACGTCTGCGCCTTCGAACGGCCAGTTTTCGGGATATAGCTGCCAGTAAAATCGAGGCTTTCAGCGATTTTCTTGAGCTCAATTGCTTTTCTATTGTGAGCATTTGCTGCCAGAATTACCTCATGACGAACGGCCTTTTGTTTTCTTCCCAGAACCGTCGTATTGTGTGCTTTGCTACCGCGATTATTTCAGGTACATTTCATTACTTGGTAAACTTCTAAACGGTCATCATCCTCGATGGGTGGAATGAAATATGACTATTTCCTGTAGCGATTTTCTCGGAGCAAATATCGTTCTGAGTTTCCTTTACAGGTCGTGGCCCTCGTACGATCGCTTTCACAGGATCGCTGTCAATAAAATGAGGCACTCGGCTCGACATTGCTGGCGTTGATCGCGAGGGCGCAGGGCGCGGGCGTCCTGCCTGTCGGCTCTAACGCTTCTCTCCACTGCGCATAGCGCTTTGAATGCCTGCCGTAATATCACTTTATTGTGATCGACTATAGGGCATTGAATATTAATGAGTCTCCTCTGATTTGCTTCGCTTTTTACTAACAATGCAATACCTGACCGTTCCGGGTCTTGGTGCGTCGGCACTCTTTATGGCTTCAGCTTTACGCGATGGAGTTGTAAATTTGATTATTGATTTTCCATTGATTTTTTATTTCATAATTTGAGAGATGAAAAGCTGTTATGAGGTAATTACTGTCGCAATTCCTCATAACTGTGTAACCATTCGCTCCGTAATGTAGTTTTGATATTATACAGAAATGATATTCATGTACTCGTAGGAATGACGTTTGAATTTTGGAAAGTGTATCTTGCATGATACATCACTCGGCAACACAGCTCATGTCGATGCTCGCATTTTTCTACAGTGTTTTTTTATCATATATTCGTGAAGAAGTCAGTCGCTTTTACTTTGCTACAGTTTGAGGGAAGATGCCACATTTTGCGGACTTTCCTGTGACTAATTGAAGAGGCTTTTTCTCTCGAACGAGCTGAGTTGGTCTCCCCTCTTCCCTCAAATTCCATTCATTTTTTACATCCTTTTCAAGTTGGGCAAAAGTTGCATTGAAAATTTGTCGTTCTGTTTTTTCGTTTCCTTCCTCTTTTTCTTTTTCTTGGAGAATTTCATTACTTTAGTTGATCGGTCATTTTCTCTTTTACGCTGAGATTGCCAAGCAGCTCTCGTCTCTTGCGTGCATCCGAAAATTTCCCTCGCTGCTAGCGAGCCGAGTTTTCATTAATTCTTAAATTTTGGAAAGGATTTTCCCTCTACTCCGCGCATTTGTTTTGACTTCCTCTTAAAAGTTGAGACTAATCATAAAATAATTTTTCGCTATAGATATCGGATGGTTACGTGTGTGAGTCCTACGTTCGATTTATTCGAGCATACAGCAGCAGCAGTAGCTATTGGCGGCACAGTTGCCCCATGCTCGGGTCTGAGAGTGACTTCGTCAGTCGAACTTTGGATCCGATTCTCATAACCGAGTGTCGTCAAGTCCTCAGAACCGAGTGTCGTCAAGTCCTCAGAACCGAGTGTCGTCAAGTACTCAGAACCGAGTGTCCTCGAGCGGTCTGTGATTGCCCGTGCGTTACCCATGAGGCTTACGCGGTTATCGCGCGATTCTGTTCGTTTTTCTTGTTAAGAATTTCGTACTAATCTCACAACCTCTTTTGTTGTCGTAAATCTCACTAACCTCTTTTTCTGTCGTAGATCTCACCAACCTGTTTTTCTGTCGTAGATCTCACGAACTGTAAGACTCTGAGCAATTCTTGTGCAAGTCAATGCAGTCTTGGTAATCCCTTGTTACATCTTTTACTTACTTTCAAAAGCAAGACGAGAAATTGTCTGACGTGGGGATGATAAAAAGAGCAGATTCAGCTTGTCTTAAGGGCGTTTCATCATGTAAATACGAATGTGGTGTTAAATCTTATCTTGTGTGGGTTCTTTGGTAGCTATTTTGTAGTGAATTGGTGAACATTGTAAATTTCTACCATATATCTGATAATCCTCAATTACTTTATTTGACCGTCATATAATTTCATGACCACTTGTCTTATATGGAACACAATAAGCTATTAAAGAATGTGTAATTTAAATGTTTTTCTCTTCGGAAAAATGCTGAAAAATACTATACATTAGATAAAAGGATTTTACGAATCGGAAAGGAGATGGAAAAGTTTTATACGTTTAATATTTTAAACGTTTTTTGTAACCAAGGTGTACCAGAGGACCTGACTTCATGATGGAAGCACTTAGATTAATAGTCTCGTCTTACCGGAGTTATATTTCCTGATGCTTAATGCAAACACATTGCCCGTCAATGTAGAATACTGAGAGATTTAGTCTATGTACGGTCACCTATGTCCCTGATTTTGTTAATTTATCATCGTCCATTATACTGAGCGATGACAATTTCAGATCTACTTTTGAAGAGGCATAAAACACATTGCAGTATCATCTATTAAATTAAATTGGAGTGTATATTTCTCTTTCCAGCATTGTGGGTGCATAGGATATCCCTACCTCGTCAATGTTGCTTCTTACCTTTTCTCCTCATTACGTCACATTCTACATACCTGTTAATTTTGGCCTGATCAATGGAGCCACGTTGCGGGTTGGGAGCTGGAATAACCTGTGTCGTGAGACGTACAATCCTCAGTGTAAGCTTCGCGGAAGTTGCTCGTGCTGCCTTTGTTTGGAGGCACCTATTGCTAAGTTCTGATTACCTCGCACTCCGCTGCATCTTTGCCATAAAAGGGGCTTCAAGTAGCTGGTAAAGACAACGGCCGAGACGAAACTTCCTCCGGCCAGCGAGAGCATCTGTGCGAATTTAAAGGAAACATTTTGAGCTGTCACTCTAACCCTCTTTTCCCCTCTTGTCTGAGTAATTACTATGTTTTTCATCGTACATCTGTAGAATAATTTTGCGTGTGCAAATTGCTAATAGGAATTTCTAACAGTAGGCAGTGGTTTCTTGAATCAAAAAATGGATGAGCGAGTGAGATGTTTCTTCCTGTGCTGCAACCTGCGTTGTCTGCTTTGACTTGATCGAGCTTTAGTTTCTTGGTTTGCGAGTCGTCGGAAACAAAGCAAAGGATTAGCTCTCGCCAGTTGGGGGGCCGTTATTAGCTTGTTTTTACAAGGCGGCCAACAGCAGAACGGGCTTAGCAACCGAACGTGTCGAAGGCTGAGCTTTTTACAGGATTATCCAGCTTAGTGCTTCCTGTACAGCGAGCTTTTTGTTCCTGGCTGGACTGAGTAAGTTTCTGCTTAGCCTGACGAAGGTTGAGACCTAGTCCGTGTGCTCCTAGAAGGAAACTACGTTATCGTATGTGAAATTTATTGCTAATAGTTGGCGGAAAAATGTCATTTGAAAAACTTCTATCTCAATTCTAATCTTTTCTCCTTGCTCAAAAACTTCGTTTATTAAACCGGTATAAATCATGCTACCAAACAACATTTTTTCCCGAAACTGCTTCTCCGAAATGTATGTTCCATCGAATTTATTGGATCTTATATCGCATTTGTTCTTCAAGTTCATTGATGAGAACTAACATTGAAGAACAATCCTCGCTATGGCCAATGTAAACAACTACTTCACAAACCACATGAACTAAGTGGCCCCTTTGATGGAATGGTGTGCTATTGGCTTCAGGTGTATTTTGCTGTGGAAAATGTCTTGTTTAAAAAAGAAATATCCTCTGTGACCTTACACTTTTTCTGTAAAAAATTGCTTGAAAAGTAATCTGTTCTGTTGGTGGAGCACTGTGCGTGTGTGTACAGTAATACATACATGCAACGGAGAAACGTGCTAAAATAACCATATTACAGTTGTTGGGTTCTGTTTTCGTTTTAAATATTTGAGTATTCTGTTCCATTGAGGAAGAAAGTGTGGTGAAAAATATCGATATTTCTGTGAATGTATATCACGTTTTTAAATATTATTCTTCAGTTTGCAGCATGCTGCAAAGCCAATTTTACTTCATGCCCAACGTTTTCTTCTTTTACGAAAATAACTTTTTCTTTCTAGCTCTTAGTTTAGTTTTTTCGCTGATCACTTATTTATCGTATTTATGAGTTCTTAAATTATTACTTCTCAGTTCATGCACAACTGGATGAGTAAAATTTGAAAATACTGATAAAAGTTACTGAATATTTGCAAAAGAGTTTGATCAATGATGAGTCGAATTCCAACTTAGGTTGAGGAATGTATGTGCTGATTATGAAGTTAATTGAGTCTTGTTTTTGACCGCGGAATAATTTGATGTATTTACTGGCCTTGACGGCTTGAGGAATTTCGTGAAACCTGTAAGCCAACGCCATGAATTGCCGCACCTTTAAAGCTCAATGTCAAATTCTCACTAAATCGTGCTATAAACTTCACGCGCTGACGCACTCGTTCTATAATTTAGTAAAATAAAGGGGGGAATTAGTACGCTGGCTCATCCTCATAGTTGATAAATTCATAGTACTGCTCGATTACAAATGTGGAATTATTGACACCCTCATGTCGGGTTATTGCTCAGTCACATTCCAAGACCTTTCACAATACTTAGACTTTACTCGTTGCCATGTTAAGCTAATGAAAATATCCCAACGATGTCTTCAAATGTGAATAAAATCTCAATTTACTTCGAGTTTTCTTTACGAATAGCGAACACTGAAAAGTAACACATTTCGTGAATTCACCCACAAATGATACCATGTCTTAACTAGAAAATTTCTCAGTCTAGAGTTTAAATTGTTTTTACCCCAATGGTCGTGTCGAAGCGTCTGGCACGCGCGAACTGGACAGCACTAGCGCTGCTCAGCATTGCGGCTTGTCAGTGATCTTATTTTACACAAACATCGTTTGTGATACGAGGCAATATTTTGTGATAAAATCGTCCTATTTTAAATTGAAATGATTCTTTGTTTTGTAATTCTGAAAGCGACTACTTGCTCAGTTTTTTAACTATTTTTAATGCTAGTAGCATGTTATAAAGTGACTTGCTGCTGATGTTGTTCTAAACTGATGTTTTCGACTGATGTCCTAAAGAGTACATGTACAGAATTTACTACACACAATCGCTGTAAATGTGTCATCAAATATCTTCATCAGAGATTAGTTACACGTATGTTGTTGGTGTGATTACGTTAAAACGTTGTACTTTGCTGCAGCGCAATCACCATGAATGGCTGTAAGAATCTGTCCAGCGTATTATTTTCAAGTTTGCTTTCGTTGAGGTGGTGAATGAATTACTGAATTATCTAAGGATTGTATTTCTTCGTCGTGAAGCTTAAGCTCAATTTCAAAAATTTCCACTGCTTGTTTTGTGTGTTGTTCTCTCATTCTACCGAGAAACATTTTAAATCAATTCAAATGATTTTGATCTGTAATGGTTAATTTCAGATAAAATACCTTCTGTTACGTTAAATGGCAGAAGGTACTATGAAAATGCTGAAAAAAAATTCAGGCAATATGAAAAATGAACATATGTGCTTTAGGTTTGCGGACATAACAATTGTCATCCATTACTAGCTATATTTTAAAAACTGATATTTATCTGTACTATTTTAACTGTCGAGGCCTTGATTCAAAGCAATGAATTGCAGTAGTTTTACTTGGTATTGATAGTAAATTACTAGTTGTATTTACCGTAGACTTTTTTGCTACTTTTTCATCATGGGGAATGTACAGTACTTAAACATTGGATGTACTTACCGTAGACTTTTGGACGGTTCTTCTTCTACTGCATTTGAGGTAGTGAAATATCAGTTGTATTTACCGTCGACTTTTTTGCTATTTTTTTCATCATGGGGGATGTACTTAAATACTAGATGTACTTACCGTAGACTTTTGAACGTTTTTTCTTCTACTGCATTAGAGGTAGTGAAATATCAGTTGTATTTACCGTCGATTTTCATTAGTATTTTCCTCATACATTTCAAAATTGTGTCAATTACTACAAACGTAGGAAGAGATTCACACTGAATGACTTTAAATTCATTGTGATTGATGAATAATGTTGTGAATAATACCAAAATACTTGACATAACTCAAAAATATTTCGTTATATCATGTTAAAAGTATATGTTACCGTACGTTTCAGAATAGAATAGAACGTGACAGCAGAATTCAGCCCACTGGTATATTCTTGAGTTCTATTCAAGATCTGGACCTCCGGACGCTAAGCAACCAAAGGTGCTATATTTAAAATGAAATAGGAAGAATACAAGTCTATGTAGAACTCTAAATATAACTGTCACGAGCACCTATTAGGCGACCATCTTCTCTACTATAGGGTACCGCAAAAGTCACTTCACCATTTTGAACATTTATTACACGACAACTAATACAGCTATGAAAATGCGCTAAGCAGGGATTGAAGGAGAAAATGTTGAAATTTTGTTCTGTATCAATGATACGGAATTGAAGCGTATTTTGGTACGGGAATTTACAGTTATCGTCTCCGAAAAATGCCGAAATACAGCAAGCACCAACAGGCAAAGATAGTGGAAATTATTTCCTTCGCAATAAATCGTTAGTTGCAGTACAGAGGGACTTTGCAAGAACATTCATTTTACAACGGACTTCGAAACATGGCATTATTGCAATGATTTCAAGATCCAGATATTTTGGTTCAACCAGCAGACAAAGAACGCTCTGCTACACTGAGATCGGTACGAAATTAATGTGTAATTCAACGAGTTTCACTTGATGGTGCAGCAGATTTAAAAACATGCAACTGGGCAACGTTCCAGTCAACTAGGAATTTCACGAAGATCATTGCAACACATCCTAACAAAAGATTTAAACTGCTTATACACAAAATTCGAGTAACACAGTTGTTAAAGTTTGTAGACTATATACAAAGGAAGGACTTAGCGTGTATATATCTATGGGGGGACGAATGATGAGACTTTTACCTCACACATAGTCATGTCTGATGACGCGCATTTCCGAATTAGTTGGCATGTTAATAAACAAAACTGCTGATTCTGGTGTGATGAAAACCCTACTATAATCCATGAGCGACCACTTCAAGCACAGAAGGTTGCCGTCTGGTGTGGCATAACGAGTACAAATACCATTGGTGCATACTTCTTCGATGTTGATGGTGCAACCGGGATAGTGCAAGGAGACAGCTACAGACAAATGATGCATGAATATTCATTGCCACAACTGGAAGATTTAGCTATGCAGAATTTGTAGTTAAAACAAGAAAAACGATGGCAGCACCAAGAGTTGCCTTCCCTGGTCGATTAATTTCACGTTTTAATGACGTTTCATGGCCACTACGGTCTCCTGATTTAACACCTGCAAATGTTTTCCTATAGGGGTATTTTAAGGGAAAAGCTTACTTCAATATGCCTAATACTCTCCATGAGTTGAAAAAAATCGAAGAAATCAACAAATGAACTCCAGATATTTTGAAAAAAGTCGTGGAAAATACTGTGCGTGGAATACGCTTGTATTTAATTAATAGTGGGGAACATTTAAAAAGTATAATTTTTAAATAATAAAACTTCAAGATTTTATCTTTATTTTCATATAAAGCTGATTTATGCAGGTGCTCTATTAGTGGTGTTATGCGAAGTACATGTTCAAAATAGCGAAGTGACTTCTGCGCCACCCTGTTCTACAGAGTAATAGCCGCTTTCACAAGGGTCGATCACCTCACGAAACTATCAGTACTTTCGTTTGACCTTAAAGATAACTGTTTCGCTTCTGTAGGATATTATGAATTTGCACTTTGGCCTTCATTGTTTTGCAGCAGAGACGGATATATGTAGTACCGCTTCCGTTCACTCCCGCTACTTTCAAATACTGTAAAACATCAACCTAGCGATCTTGTCGTCACTAGCTTCTCTTCATTTCGCTATTCTGAAGTGAAATTGACATCAGGCTGGAAGCTGAACCGAGTCCAGAGGCTGGGGCCGCTGGTATGCGGCACAGATGCCTAAGTCCGTGTTCGTTATGTTAAGAATTATCCCCTGTTAGCGACTCGAATTGCACGCTTTCGTAAACTTGGCCAATATTGTGACGCTCGCGAGGTCTGGTCGCTGTGCCAGTTTTGCTTTGTTTGTGCCGGTCTCGAGCTCTTTTGTTGCACTGTCTCCGTGAGTGGCTGAGCGACCTCCTAAAAACGTCAGAAAAGCTTAAATTTTGTTCTTCTTATTCACGACCTTTCACTGCTCGTTTGATTCTCGATTCCCTTGCTCGTTGTCTTTCGTTAATGGTTCAACGCTCGAATACCTTGTTCGCCGTCTCTTGTTATTGTAAAACTGTTCTGAACTCTCAGATGAACGATGGCGCGTGTTATGATAATGGGCTTAGTTTTAATTTGCCTGTTTCAATAGGAACAGAGTTAAAAGTGTACCTGGAACACCTGCAGTGCACGGAACTTTTAGCATCAATGTATTAACGCCAAAAACTCCATTTATGGCACGTTTTAATTGCTTAGTTATGGAGCAGTTCTACAAACTCGGGGCGTGATTGCATGTTAAGTACGTGTATGATCATTCTGAAGCTGTGCGATCGTAATTAGTGAGAAACTTGATATACTTTTTACATTTCCGTGTTGGAGGGGCGAGGGCGTCGTCAGTGTCGTTCTTCTCTCGGTATCGTTGTGAAATTATGCTGCTTCATACAATTGTGAAGGATTTGATGCTGTTTAATTTGTTTGGATTTCTATTTTAGCAACAGTAATAACGGTTTTATTAAAAATAACTGCCCCCCATGCTGTCATGTCGTCATAAGCGATAGTAAATCTCGTATGAAATAGTGCAATTTTTTCTATCATTGATACGGACATCCTTCTTTGATATCATCTCGATGACTGAGGATCTAGACCCGCGAATCTGTACACTTTTTCTGATTCCTTTAGTGAGTAAATAAATGGCTATGCACATACGCACACACACACAAAAAAAAATACACGTACTTAGAGTATTATTACATGATGTAGATATTTTTCAAATAAGTGAAATATGGTATTCTGTTTCTCAGGAAAGATAAACTCAAAGAAGAGGAGCTCCGGCGGAGTACAACTCCCTCACCACAGAGATCGCTTCCACTGAATACAACTCCCACGAAGTGCGACTCCCACGGAGTGCGACTCCCACGGAGTGCGACTCCCACGGAGTGCAACTCCCACGGAGTGCGACTCCAACGGAGTGCGACTCCCGGAGATTGTTTGAGGAAGGTAAAATGTCAAAGTCGAGATATCAGAAAATTATTGACTAATTTAGGTTGTCTGAGAGGAAAAGTTCTTCGAAATACTGCATATATGGTATATTCTATGCTGCTCATGGAGTACGTCAAGTTATTTCCTATTAGGGAAGGTTATGCTTTAAGTCAGCCACGAAATTAAACAATTTTATGCGTTTTCAGCCCTTGTTTTGAGGGCTTAGCAGTTGGGCGCGATCGCTGTGCACCAGTCACGGGATATTGCGCTTCACAACCGTGCAACTTTGCGTCACTTGGCCGGACTGTTGCTAAAACTCGGTGGAGCGCTTAGCGCTCTTCTCTAATTAACTGCAGAGTTAATGGATTACACGAGTAGCTCGTTACAGAGTCTACCTCTGACCTGGAGCCCCTCGCCAGCACGCTATCTCAACACAGCCTCTCCCCTCGCTCTATTTTGCAGGAAGTAGTCCTCTGAGTTCTCCCGTCTACCGCACCCCAACTCGTACAACAATCTCGAGCTCGTATGGCCTCTCTGTGTAGGCACTTGGCCAGCTTTCAAGATTTACCTGTTCTTTGATATCTGTTGCCGCGCACGACGAGGGCTCGCTAATGAACCGTGCTACTTGTGGGTTGTTTTGTCCATGCGAGCGCCTTGCTTTGCTTTGCTCGCCCACGCTGGACATGGCAAGCTTATTCTTCTTCATTTTGTGAATTGAAATGTTAGATGAACTTGTCCTATAGCCTTATTCTGCATGCGCTTTTACATGTAAACCGTCTTCTATTCATTTAATATTTCGCTAAATCTGAAGAAGAAATTTCATTTATGCTCAAACTGGAACAACGCAAATTTTCTTGCATATGAAAATGGAGGAATTTTATGCGCTCAATTGCATGAACGTAGCACTTCACGCGAACTCAAAGAATGCTACGAGAAAATTTCTACCATGACAATGGACAGACGACCGCATGTTAATTTTCAACGATCATTTCACGAAATCTAAACAAAGCTGCGAGGCGGCATCATCACTGGAGGGCAATCCCTCAGCAGAAGGCATCATCACTGGAGGGCAATCCCTCAGCAGAAGTCATCATCACTGGAGGGCAATCCCTCAGTAGAAGACATCATCACAGAAGGGTAATCCCTCAGCAGTAAGCATCATCACTGGGGGTCATGGAGCTTAGGCCTCGTTCGTTCCTTGCAGCGTGCGATCTTCTGTAGCAGCTGAACATGTCTGCACAGTCTCGTCTCTGCCTGGCTTACGAGTTCAATTATGGACAGTTCAGGCGCTCTTCTTGCTCTTGTTTGGCATTATTTTCGTTTTATTGTTATGGAATCACCTGTGCTGCGGTTGATTGTTGTACAATCAAAATTGGAGCGGGTAACCGTTAAGCAATCATGAATGTAACGAGTGATTGTTCTACGACTATCAATGTAAGGATCAATTATGCAGTTTTCAGTATACCGAGTGATTATTATGCAATCGTCATCACAGTCCCAAATGATAGTGATGCAGGCATGAGTGTATTGAGTAGGTACCTACGCGCATGAACGAGGCAAGTTTTCCATTAAATTGTACTTGTATTTCTTCGATTCAAGATAGCCCGGAAGCCACTCTGGGGACAAAGGATGTACAACAGGGTTAGGTTAATTAGGTTTGTCTATTGTTTGCTATAGGGAATGGTGATCTCAGGGGAACATAGTTTGGGAATCTTAGGGTTATATAGGCCTTTGCAACTTCTGTCTTTCATGCAGACTTTCTTCTTTAAAATTTTACACCTTGTTTGCTATCTCTTCTTTGTATTTTCCTACTCTTCAGACTTAACTTGCCGTTTTTGAGTGCAGGTGATCCTTTGGGGAAATGCACCTTGTGCACAAATTTCCCGTTCTCTCTAGTCCTTACTAAATTGTTCAGTCTTTCGTTCGCTTGAGATCGTATCAATTGTGGCAAGGGAGCTTTAAAGTAACAACTACTACTACTTCTACTACTAACATAATAATAATATTACGTTTGTTTAAAATCTACGCTTGTGCAGTATACTGTAAAGCGTATTATTATTAATTATTCTAAGACTAATCTGAATAATCGCTAGAACTCATAACGAGAGCATCAATTAACTATTCTTTGTCATCAAAGACGGTGATTGAATAGGAATTAATTGCAATTCTCACGACAATAAAATTGGCTCTCGGCAATGCCTATTTTTAATGACCTTAGTCCGAGATAAAACATCGTCATCGCCTGTCAATATTTGAATGGTTTTAAGTCAATTTTTGTTCAGTACAGTTATAATTACGAAGGGCCAAAGTATTTTCTTTTAAAAACTCTACGCAGTATTTTCTAACCCAAAGCCGAGTTTGATGTAAACTTGCATAATATTTGATAAACATTAGTGAACGCCGAGTGAAAGGGATATTTGTACACCGCAGCGGGTGTTTGAGTCAGGTGTTTGTTCTCTCGTTTGCACGGAGCTGGCAGCACTGCGCGCGCACTGCTATGTTTACGAGGGTAAAGTTGAGAGTCAGCGCTTTTTTCTGACATAAGGACGAGGCAGGAGATGGGCTAGTGTACACAAAGCCTCTCGTGCGAACTCCAGTCGTGCGCAGCGAGATCACGGGGCCGGCCTTCTGGCGGATGTGCAGCGGGACGAAAATTTAATTTCGTACTCTAGTCTCCTAATGGTCTCCTACTTTTCTCGGGAGAAATGTTTCTACGTGTAGTCCTACAAGTACACCTGGGAATGACGGATTTGTGAAATTTTCTGTTAAAAATTTTAAATTTTTCATATAAGCTAAAAAATTAAGTTGTATTGTTTTGCGTTTATTATTCGCAGTAGATAATTTAAAGTTTCGATAGTATTCGGTGGCAAAATAGCTAGCTCTCTCAGTTGGCAGGTCCACCAACTTCAATGACGTTGAGGTGTGTTTCTCTGACGAAGCTGCAAATATTTCCAACGAAAAGTTTTCATCTCGAATAAAGGTATCATAAATTTTAAACAGGATAGAATTAATACACGAGCCTGAAATGTTGAGAAATGCACGATGCATTTAAGGTGAGAGAATGCAAGTGTATTTCATATTCTGCGTCGCTGGAAGTCATTCAAGAGACCTTATTCCTGGAGCGACTGCGGCTCAATTCAGATCTCTCGTAACTAAACTACACACTCAAATGCATTCGATTTCAATTATTTTGTACTCGAGTTAGTCTAACAGTAGGTAATGACATGATTATTTACTGGTGAAACTTTTCAGAATTATTTAATTCAAATTTTTGTATCGATGCATTGTGCTTTTTTGTTGCTTTTAGTTGATCTCTCGCTCGTGTAAGTGCTGCCACTTTTGCTGTTGACCCCACAAGAGAATCGTAAGCTTATTTGTCCTCTATAGCACATCTGCTACAACAAATTTAAGATTTTCCAGCTAAGTCCTTTTCGTTGAATGTGGGAAGGACCACGATACATAATGATATTTTTTGCATACAAAAATTGACCATGAAGTTTAATTGTGCATTAGACTCTAATTTCTTCATGTTATTGAATGAGAAGTGATCTTGGGGCTGTCTCCTTGTTTATCTTGCCTTCTGCTTATTACCACAGTAACATATGGTCGTAACCATATCAGCATACGATCATAAAACATGTTGCAATGTTTATCTTCTTGCTGTACCATCTACACTTATCCTTCATTTTGGCTACACAAGTATTTTGATAAATTATTTTGCAGTTTTATTAATGAGTTGGCGAAAAAGATGAACTGGGTAGTAGTTTATACATCTTTTGTGCCATTTTTTCCCGTTGTTCGCTGATTGTGCCTCTTTCCGTGAACACTCGCTTCTCTGAGACCGCAGGCAGGGCTTCCTGCGTGGTAGCAATTGAATGGGTAACCCCACGACAGTAGCCCGGCACTGGGCTGAATTTTCTTGTTGAGTTGTACTCGCATTCGACTGAACTTTTGAGCGCGAGGCTGATATTTTAGCAATCATTTGGTACTCCTTCTTCTGATAACTTGTCTTTTTTGAGTGTTTTTTAAGACGCACACTGGACCTGCTAAAATTATTTGAATTAACTTCTGTTCTTGAAGCTGTTACTCTACTGATTTTTAATCTTTCTGTACGATAAATCCTTTTCTTGAGAATGCTAGACTGGGTCATTCGTGTGTACAGTGCATACCTGCATTTGCAATACACTTGCAATGAAATAATCCAATTGCCCCTGATAGTAGATGACGGAGCGGCTGGGCTCGTGCAGACTCTGTATGAGCTTAAGATTGGATGTAGGCTGCCAATATTTAGGAAATATTCTCAAGCAGTATCTTAATTCAATGCACGATTGGTTGAGACGGACGCTGCCGTGTTGATTGTGACTATTGTAGAGCCGCGGGCAGCCTTGGGAGAACGTGGTGCTGCTGATTTGATGTGTTTAAGTTATCCCTGCTCAGGTCTTGAATAAACTACGACTTGCAAAATTCTTCTGCTCAGTTATCGGCAGCGATCAAGTTTTTTCAGCAGTTTCAGTATCACCTAAATTTGTTTATAATGCTTCTAATGTTTTTTTTGTGATTTTTTAAGTCATACTATGAGCTTAAGAGGTTTGTGATGATTGCCAAATTCACGCCAATATTAAAAAAAAACATTCACCTTGCACGTAATGGTCTAATGATTCGTTGAAAGGCACACAAGCATCCCTGAATGAAATGTTGTTTACCATCTTCGCAATTATCCGCAGCAAGTGGCGGAGAAGCGCCGAGCGCAACCAACCCTAAGTCAATAATAGAGCTATTACCTATGTGTCACTTGCACTCCAGCTGGGAACCTCGGCAGTCTCCGGCCTTCGGACTGCATGGTCCGGTGCACAAGCAATGCACTCGCAACTTGTGATATTACAGGCCTTCTCACCTCGCTGCCGGGTCGTCGGACGCACGTACAAATAGAGCTTGTGTTCAATTGTATGGACTAATGGCTGTTACGACTCGCATGATTTGGCGAGTTAGTGTTAAACCTCCACATATTCGTGCTAACCAATTACTTGTACAGTGATTGCTAAAGTAGGTGAATCTGATTAATTTCGCTGGAGAGTTTTAGCACATAATCAATAGAAGATTTGCTAGTTAAGCATCTCATGTCGATTTCGCTAGAAGTTTGATAGAAAGCTCTTATTCTATTCCCTACGCGATCCTGCTTTCGCCGTAACATATCTCGAGTTAAATTCAAGTCCTCCGAGGAAAATAAAACAGTGGTCAACGACGAGACTTTCAATAATCAGGAGCTATAGCCCATGTCAATAATATTGCTTCTTCCGGAAATAAATGCTCCTGCAATTTTAAAACCGATTCGATTCATTGAACTGAAATATAAAGTAAACAAAAAATGCGCACTTGCATGTTTTTAATTTCTCTATACCAAAACATTTTTAACCATTTTATATCTCAAGAGATACTTACCTGCACGTGTCTGTGACAAGAGTTTAAAACAGTGAGCATATGGTGCGCCCTCTGAGTTCCTCAGAAGTGTTCTCGGAGATCCGCTGTGTAGTTAGCGGTACAAATTGCGCTCTGTGGTGGTGTACCAATATTAATTCGTTTCTATTTTTCCTTCTTCGATGCATTAATCGAGCTCCTGTGAGAGTCGCTATTTGCACCGTCATGCTGTAAGCTGCAGCTGAATTCTTCATAATTTTGGCGAGTGTGAAGGATTGCGGTGACGTGCTGTCGTTTAATAGTAGTTATTAATCAAAAGGGAGTGGCAAAGCGTTGAAATGAATCTTTAAGTAATAATTTCACATGGAAAGAAAGCTTTTACGCTGACGCAGAATTATGAAATACATTTAGGTGACTGCTTAAATTAAACTTGCTCATGATTTTAAATCCGAAAAGGTTTATTCGATCGCATAACTGGGGTCAATCTACGGTAATGAGCATTAAAGGATGTAATTTTTCTTCTGGTACTGTCGATGACTATCATAAATTGTTACGAAGCCAGAACGAATTCAAGTCAAGCATCATGTACGTATAAGGATATGAAACGTTAAATTAGTCTGTGCTAAGATCTGTGAATCCACGTACCTTCAACAATTTTAGCCACTTGTCTCGTTTCCAATAATCTTTTTCATTGAAAACGTGGACGTGTTACCTCCTCTTATCTTTTCAACTTAGCACCTAATACTCAGTACTTTTTAAACCACCATTAGGTTGAGAATCTACCGACACTCCCTCTAGCAGTGCACAGTTATGTGAAATATTTACTTTTCCGTGGCCATGTCTAGGCCGGCGCTAATTGTATCAGGGGCAAGTTCCCCGCCGCCTGGGGCGGTCGACGGGGATGGCCCTCGGCGAGTCCTTGCAGTAAGCTGAGGGACTGCCCTGGCTGGTATATGTAGAAGCTACTGTGCGAGAATTGCCTTCTCGAGCTGAAAATGTACGTACAAACAGCAGCTATTCTGGAGTACGGGAATTTCACCGATGCACCTGTAATTCGAGGATCTGCTTTTAGATCTGAAAATTCTACTATATGTTTGTCTGATATGTCCATGTACATTTTACAATAGAACGCTGTTTGATTGTTGCTTGGTTGGTCTCTTCGTCTCCGGTATCTATATTTCATGAGAAAATATTGCTGGATGCCGCTCTAAAATGCGGAGATGCCGTGGGGAAGCGGAATATCGCATCACAAATAAACGTAATCTAAAGGATACTGAAAGTTTTCTTTGATAAAATACGATATGATACTAGTTTGGTTAACATAACTTGGTTATGAATAATTTTTTGATTTCAAAGGAAACTATGTGAAACATTTTTGAACCATTGCATACTTTGCTGTCAAAATACCCTTGATTCTAAGAACTTGGATGCTAGCGCACGGATAAAGTGCAGCGGTCCTGGCGTACGTACAATTCGCTGAAGCCCTTGAAACAAAGTTCTGTGTATCCGCTACGACTGAAGAATATGCGAATGTTCTAAAATGATGTATATATAAATGCTAATGATTCATTCACCCTTAAATGCTTCGATGCATGACAGCTTTGAGGCGTGATGAAATTTTAGTACATATAAAATGAACGAAAAAAAAGAAAAAAAAATTTACTAGTGCTAAGTTCTACTCGTATCTCATGAGATTACTGTCAACGAGGATAAGAAAGTAGGGAGAATACTAAAGAGTGTGAGGACTGAAGTTTGAGAGCTTTCACCGAAGCCCGACAAAGTTTCCAAGGCTGTTAGTTTCTGTGTGTGCTTTGAGAATCTTTTTTGTCCCTCAATGTCAAGTACGGGAGTATCTGAGCTCGCCTTACAGCCACATTCATGGCTTGCTGGGAGGGATAATAAAATAATAGCAAGGAAAACTGCTGCCAAATACATAGTTTTTTCTGGAAATAGCAGGAAAGAATGCAATGCTAAGTTATGATCTTAGAATTAAACGTTTCGACGGCACAGGTCATTTTCAACTTACCGTAAGCAAAGCGAAATAAAAATGACAATGACTTTGTGTAAAAATGATTTTACAAAAAATGAAATAAAACCTAAATTTGATTATCTAGAAATTAGTAAAGGGTCACGTATTCAGAGCCCTCATAATCAGACGTACAATATGTACAGCAATGTTGATAAACAACAGAGGAGAGCAGGCTTTTGGGAAGATCATATTGAATTAGAAATAGGGACTAATTCCGTTTTGGTGGCGAGAATGGTGTAAAAGTTCACAGGCATGAAACATTTTGACAAAATCAAATAGTTCCTTCATCTGTGTCTTAAATTACTGGCTTAAAAGAGGGAAAATAAAGTAATATTTATGTTTCAACGCAATATGTAAAAAAAGACTATTGAAAAATTTGCTATTTAAAACTTGTTTGATTATGGAGTCAATTAATTTGGAAGGAAAGTCATTTGTTCCTAAGAAGGATTTTCTTGCATTATTTCAATGGCAGACGCGGGATCATTAGGTTAACGTTGGAAGGTAAAATGGACGGCAAATTTCTTTTTATTGTCTGGTGCTAAGGAGAGGAATAGATATAAGTGCTCTGTATTTCGGAAAAAAATGTCTTCAAGTTTAGAAACAAGTTTTTTTATTCCTTTACCATTCGTTTTCAAGCTCAATTTTATCAATGTTTCATTGTGCAATGTTAGATCTGAAAATATGCAGCTCGTACCGGTTTCTTCACTGGAGCTTTACCTTTCTGAAGTATTTTTTTCGTGTAATGGGTTCTCAATAGTCTTTATGGAGTCGCAAATTATGAAATTTTTAGACAGGAACTGTACAAAACTTTAAGTATTCAACCTATAACTGACTCTGCACTTTTTTTTATCCTTTATTTGTCCCTCTATCAGAGAAGGGAAGAAACCAATTTTGAAATTGCTTGGCAAATATATCGTGATGCTTGATGTAGAATTATATTGGTTCATAGTCGTAAAATTTCGTTGTTTTTTTAGATTCAAAGATATAATTCCTACCAAGACGCTGGCATCTTTGTTATATAAATACAGTTGGGCATTTTTTTTTGCATCTGAATTAGTGGAAATGACTTTTCGTACTCCAGGTTATAGGATTACCAAATATCAAGATAGAAGTTATGTGGTGAGCAATATTCTAACGAGCCCATTCCTCTCAGCCATCCGAAATCCTGCCCTTCGGTAGAATTCTACATTTGAATAGCTTCAGCAGGGTTTTATGTCTAGCGTTATTTTCTTCGGAATAAAGAATTTTAGAATCCCTTTTCATTGATAAAATTAAACCTGTTTTAATTAATGTCAGTTCATTTCTGCCATTATCCTAACTAATGAGTAGTTTATCGCAATTTTTCTATAAAAAATGTAATTGTCATTTTTCCTCGTTTTTTACGAGTTATTTATCGTTATGAAAATATATTCTAAGATTAAAAATATTTTACACAATTTTCCTGGTTTCTGGTTTTTGCTGGACGTATGCAGGATGACCCAAAGTAACTGACCATTTTAATTTGCTAACAAGACGAAAAGTAAAATCGATAAGACGTTGAAACTCGTATAATCGAAATAGGATATTTTAATGGTTAATTAAAGTTGTGTTTTTAACATAATACCAATTAAGTAAAGACCGCTGTTATTTTGACAACTTGAAGCTTTTTTCTTTGTCAGTGTAAATTTTCCAGACCATGATTTATCATTAACATTAGCAGTCTCCGTAAATGTTCGATGTAGAGATTTGATTGTGTTTCCAAATGGAATCGTTGCTTTTCTAAAATGGATTCGGTGATCACGTTGCTTTTTCGTTTTTGACATTGTCCTTGTGTGCGCTTGTACAATTCTTGTGCTTTCTTTTTTGATGCAGCGAAATATGATGAACGATTGAAGATTTGAAACTTAAACAGAAAGTAGTTTTCTAGTTGAGTAAATATGTTATTTACATACATGGTACAATAAAAATATTTTACTTCCGAATTAAACAACTTCAACATCCTAGCGTTCGTAATTTTTGTATTATTAGTGAATTAAAAGCATCAGTTAGTTCGTCGCCACTCTGCATAAGACTTGAGATTGCTTAGTGAAAAAAAATTACGACGAAAGGATTTTTCGGAGGTAATGAACTACTGGATTTTTAATCGCTTACGGAAATGTTGTCAGCTCGTTGGCAAAACAAATACATAATTGAAATCGAACAGGTCGATCGACGCACATAGGCAACTGAACGAAAATTTTAGTGTAGAATAAATTTAAGACTATGAATTATGAGGCAATCATCTGAATGTGACAAAAGTAGAGTAAAAATTGAAGCCGAAATACAGCTCGCCCCGCATGCTACGGTCGAGACGAGAGCAAGTTGGGAGTCTTGAGTGAAATTTGCACCTGGGCGGTTACGTCAGTCGGAGCAGTACGTACCTTGGGAGCGCAATCCTTCCTGGGGTCTTGGTTTTTATAGTTATTCTCTGGATTGCTCTTCTGGTATTAAAACTCGCACAGCTTCAAGTTTATGTATGTTTCTTCGTATTCTTTCTAGGATCACTTCTAAGTGTGGGGATATTATTCATAGATTTAATAGCGGTAACATCTTTGAATTGAATGCATTTGCCCCTATTATTCTTTTTTTTCTGCTGATCTTACACGCAACCTTTGCCTCGCCCGATAACAAGTTCTGTGAATATGAAACATATAATTTTTGGACAGAAATTTACACATATTAATATCGGGCAGGCTAATACCAACTGTATAGTGCAAAATTCTTGGAAATTTTACGATATATTGTCAGTCGATCATTCAATTTACTCACTCTCGAATGAATATTCACTCGACTAATAACCACGAATTTAGCAGCTACTTTTCCCAAATGTCCCAACAATTTTCACTCGAACTTCTACTTTAGTGTCGTGCACCTCACGCATCCCTCAGTTCAGCCTAGACCCGGACCACTCATAGCTCATGGTACCCCCGGCACGGTCCTATATTCCTTCACTTCGCTCATTATTATGGTAATCGGCTTCGATAGTTGCGTCGAGCATGGCGGCGTCAGCGCAGCATGGACCGCTGCCATCAAGTATTCACAAAAATGAGGACCTACTCACTCATTATTCACGCTGAACTGACACCCTCCGGTGCACTCTGCCCTCGCCTGCGTTAGAGCACCCCTGTCCTCCATGGCAATCGCCTCCGCCTGTTTGTCAACTTGCCTGGGGCTGTCTTTTGCGCGCTGCTGGACCTGCTCGTCGACATTCGTGTGCTGGTCGGCAGAGCTGGTTCTTATTCATTGAGTGCCCTGCTCTCCCCTTTGTCTGGTGCCTGCCTTTGTTTTGGGCCTTTGTTTGCTTCATGCTTCTTCTTTTCCGACCTGCGCTTCCTTTTGTTTTGTGCTCCTTTTGTTTCGTGCTCTTCCTTTTGAGTCGTGCTCTTCCTTTTGTTTCGTGCTCTTCCTTTTGTTTCGTGCTCTTCCTTTTGTTTCGTGCCCTTCCTTTTGTTTCGTGCCCTTCCTTTTGTTTCGTGCTCCTTTTATTTCGTGCTCCTCCTTTTATTTCGTGCTCCTCCTTTTATTTTGTGCTCCTCCTTTTGTTTCTTGTTCCTCCTTTTGTTTCTTGTTCCTCCTTTTGTTTCGTGCTCCTCCTTTTGTTTCGTGCTCTTCCTTTTGAGTCGTGCTCCTTCTTTTGAGTCATGCTGTTTTTTTCGTGTTGTGCCCTACACTTTTCTTTGCCTTAAAGCCTTCAGTGTTCTGTCCGTCCTGCTCTCGTCAAAATTGTATTCCTTTTGTACCACTCTCTTTTTTGTCATTTCCTGCCTTTAATTTTCCTTCCTTTTTCAGTTTCATAATTATGCTTTCTTTATATTTTTAAAGGTGGTGAAATTTTTATATTATGCTTGACTCGGTGGTTTTCAAACTTGTGCGCTTCCTGTGTCAAAACCATTACTCGTTTTAGCGCCTACCACAGCACCGGCGTTACAGATTAATCCTGCAATCCAGTTCTTCAAAGGAGCGAGCTTAATAATCCTTGGATTGACATCCAGAGTTAGCCAAGGTTTCTTATTCTATTTCTGATGTCTGGTAAGACAAAGGCAGCGTCAGAGGCAAGGAAATTTCCGAACTTACAGAGGATCGCTGATGATACAGCGCTCTGCACAATAAATTTTGTAATCATTTCCAGTACATATTGACAGTTTTGAAGCCCTTTCGTTACCTCCACACCTGTATTCTGTAACGGCTTAAAACTCTTCTTGAAAAATAAAACTATTAACCAAGTTTCCTGTACTTCTGAGCTTCATAACATCGGCTGAGTTGTGGTTCGGACCTAGTTAAACTTAGCTCATAAATTTGATGTTTTCAACCTTCTAAATCGGTCTCTTCTCGAAATGATCTTTGGAATCACTGTCCGGGATTATTTGTTGTTTTTGAAGTTTTCGGTAGAGTTGTATTACGGCCTGGTTCTTAGTTTTTCTATTTATCACGTTTGTGATGCATGTTTCTCCGGCTATTATCGTTGAAGGCCTTCGTTATGATTACATTTTTTTGTTCAGTAAATAAAATATCCTCAGAATTAGACACTGAAAAATTGAGTATAGTCAATGGGCATGAACTTAATTCATACAGGCGAAGCCCCATGGGTGACGCTCGTTTAAAAAAAATTATATTTGGATGGGTATGTTTCAGATCAAATTTTGATTTTATGCGAGAAGAACCAAATTGTAATCAGGTAAGATAATTTTTGATTAAGTGAAGCAATTTTGAAAGTGGATGTAGGACGACCACAGAGAAAGAAGCTCCCTTTAGGTCTTTAGGTCCGTTACACGGCAACTCTGAAAAATCGATATGAAATACTCTGTTTACTTTGACATACTCATGTTCATACCGGTAGAGCTTCCCATATTGTCAAAAACGGACTAAATTTATCACTAAAAGAAGATACTACAAGTTCTTGTATGAATGTTTATTTTAAAAGTAAAATAAACTTCAAATTGCTAAAAGAACTTTGGAGTGTTTTTCACTGTTTTTCTTCTGTTCTTCATTTGGCGGTATTTTAATGAGCAGTTTTTCGCTCAGTAATTATATTCATAATGCCACCCTTGACTCACACCATAATGAGGCGACAAAAATTTCTGTACGAGGAACAGCACGAAGCCTGTGGCGGGGCTGCATGCAGAGGCTTCCCGTAGCCACGCCGTCAGCCACCTGACCAGCGGACTGGTCCCTGCGCTACTTCACTTCCAGTCTCTCTAGTTACTCGCTGCTTTCTGTGCACGGACGGATGAAGTACAATAGTTTAAGGTTAAATCATTGCAGAAGTTGTGGGCTCCACGAAATATTATGAAGACTGTCCCAGTCATTTTTCCAGGCCAAAGAAAAGGTCGAGAAACTTCAGGTTAGTCATGTGTAGCCGGCCGTCCAATGGCCAGTCAGTAGTGCGACAGTCTGTCAAACGACAAGTTTATAGAATGACTGACTGTTAAATGGCCAGTTATCATAGTTGTGTGACAGTCTTTGAAATGCCAAGTTGATGGCATGACGGACTATCAAATAGCCTGTTAGTGTTGTGTCAGTCTGTGAAATGGCAAGTTGATGAAAATGATGAACTGTCGAATGGCCAGTTAGTGGTGTGACAGACGGTCAAAAGGAAGTTGATGGTTTGACAGGGTCAAATGTCAATTTAATGGTATGACGGACTGTCAAATGACCGATTAATGGCCAGACAGTCCGTCAAATGGCTAGTCCAGTCTTTCGAGGGTGCAAAACGAAAAATAAATTCTGAGGTCCATAATATACCTGATTCAAAAGTTTTTGATATTGATGGAGTGTAAGTGAGAACTATACGATACTGAGAACAAATACCTGAAAAAAAAAGTTTTATGACTAGAAAAAATTCCCCACAATATCTAGAACGGGGGGCTAAGTACAAACGGTCCGATAACATTGAGCTTTAAAACGAACGCGGAGACGCTCAGGGACGGTCACGAATGAGACTGACGTGACCCCTGTGAGCCGCGCACTGCTGACGTCGCGACGCTGTCGGGCGGGCAGGCTCCTATGGTTCGCCTTCTCGTGCCCTTGGAAAGTCTTGTACAACTCGCCGTGAAAATTATGTTTGATAGCGTGAGCAGTTGATACGAACTTAGACTGTCATCATCAACTTTCTCTGTGAATTTGAGATCATTTACAAAAAACCTTTATTTTCTTCGGGATCTAATGGGTTAATTAAGAGAGTACGTAGTTGGGTGGGAAGGATTCCTTCGGGTAAAAAACGATTAAATCTGTAAATACGAATAAGAAATAGCTGTATATTTAGACATTCATTCTTCGTAAGCTTGTAAAAAGATCCTCAGGTACCGTCAGCCATTGACTCAAGTTACACCATGGTTTTCTATCTTCTCCGTGTACATAATGCCAATGAAACTAGAGCGAAACTCTTTTAGTCCTGATATTGTAATAAAGGAGCGTGAATTCATTCATTCATGACGGTTATTCGAGGGGAAGGGGAGGGGCTTAAGTTGATTCAAAGTCAATTCAGTTACGGCGAGTCGCGGCCGAAATTTTCGTCACAAAAGGGGCTGCCGGTTTGCCCCTGCAGATAAATTTGCACAATTAATGAACTCGCGCGGCCAGATTCTGCCGTCACCACCACAAACACGAGACTCGTTGTGAGGGGGGCTCGGGAGTCGCTAATTAAATCCAGTGTTTCCTATTGTCCAGGCCTCCAGTTGGGTCCATTACTGCCACTGCCAACCCATTGCATCACTCCTTCTCCAGTCTCCTCATCACCGCATCCAACGATGCACGGATTTGTTTCATCGAACGATGCACGGATTTATTTCTCAAAATTTTTTCCATACGTCTCTCCTTTCTACAGTCCAATTTTGAACTATTTTTAATTCGTTGCGTAGTCTTTCATTAGCCCTATTCGTATTTTACCTACCGAATTTTTGTGATTGTTTTTTTTTCTGTAACCTTTTATGCCTTTTTTATATTGGCAATATTGAGATGGGGACAGGGAAATCACAAATAAATGTAACAATTGTAAGACAACCGATAATATGAAGGGAAGCTAATTTGAAGCTAATTAATTGCAGGGAAGATAATTTGAAGACAACCGATAAATTGAAGGGAAGGAAATTGTAACACAACCAATAATTTGAAGGGAAACCTGACAAACCGTACGGTCCAACACTTGCCCCTCGGCGGTTTACTTGAGCGTGAAAAGTGACAATTGTGATGGCGATTGTTACTTCTCCATACAAAGTTTTCTTTCTCCTTCCAGAGGTACACAGGTTGGTGGTAGTAGTAGTAGTAGCAGTGATAGTGGTCTCTGAACACGGGTGATAGTAATACAAGCACTTCTTTGATGTGCCTCACTCGTCCTACATTACTTCCACTCGTGTATCTGTTCGGGGTTATGCCTGACGGTATGGGGCTTGTCAGAACCCCAATAATTGGCTACTTAGCTCGTTGCTGCTGCCTAATTCTAATTTCAACGTTTCAACGTTCGCGTCTCTTTCCTCTCTCCAGTTTGTGTTTGATGTTGAACTTACTCGACTGCATGCGTGGTTCTGTCCTCCGTTTCCTTAGCCCGTTACAGCAACGAACTTATTTCGTAACTTTAACTCATTCTCCCACTCGTGCCTGCCATCTCATTGTAGGACGGTAATTTCAATGAGCTCTCCGGCAACTTATGTCACAGATTTTTTTCAATAATTGGCTTTCAAGTTTTTCCTTGAGCTGCCTGCAGCCCTCTCCAACCCCCAAGACCTGGCCCCTGGAGTCCTCACCGTCCTCCCCGGGCCCGTCTGCCCAGCACAGCCTCGAAGCACCTCGGCGCCAGCAGCAGGGCCCTGTGACGTCACAGCCGTCACAGGCGGCACCTCTACCGCCACTGGGGCCTGGGCAGTCCTGCCCGCCCTCTCTTCCTCTCTCATCTCCTCCGTCTCTCCTCCTCCAGCTCTCTTTCTTCCTCTTTGTCTCCCTCTCTTACTCCTCCCTCTTCCTCACACTCTCTTTTCCTCTCTGCACCTCTTTTTACTTCTTCCTCTCCATTATCCTTTCTCTTTCCTTCTGCTTCTATTTTCCTGTCTTGCCTTTTTTCGTCTTCCTCTTTTCCTCTTCCTCTTTTCCTCTTTCTCTCCCCCTTTTTCTCTTCTTTGCCCTCTTTTTCTCTTCCTTTTTCTCTTTTCCTCTTCCTCTCACCCGTTTACTTTTCCTCGCCCTCTTTTCCTCTTCCTCTTCCTCCCTCTTTTCCCCTTCCTCGCCCTTTTTTTTCTCTTCTTCGCCCTTTTTTTCTCTTCCTCTTTTTAATTTCTTCCACCTTTTTTCCTTTTCCTCCCCCCTTTTCTTACACATTTCCTGTCTCCTCTTTTCCTCAGTACGCCTCTCTCTTCATCCCGTCCCTCTGTTGCTCACGCCGCCTCTGCCACACGCGCCATGCCTGCCTTGATTGCTGCCTGGGCACACGAGCTCCTCGCTCAGCATATTTGTTGGCAAATAATTCAGTTGAGTGCAGGCGCTGTGAAACCACGGCCTCTCTCGGAGCACGCGCTCCAATTGACGCGTCGCTCGCAGTGGGACCATTGAGTACACTGGAGTGGGCTGCACGCATTGAGCACACTGGAGTGGGCTGCACGTGTTGAGCTCACTGGAGTGGGCTGCACGCATTGAGCACACTGGAGTGGGCTGCACGTGTTGAGCTCACTGGAGTGGGCTGCACGCATTGAGCACAC
>VOMN01051209.1:0-45790 GCA_014899125.1 Orchestia grillus | reverse complement strand
GACGATCAGCCGGGGTCCCCAGAACTCGCCAAAATATCCGCCCTAGTTACCCGTCCTCCTAAACCCAGCGGCGCCTCCATCAAAGAGAAGTCCAAAGGCTCTTCAGCACACAAAGAAAGTCGGGAACCCACGCCTCCCGGTCACAAGGTCAAGGAGGCCAAAACAAGCAAAGACAGAGATCGGTCTACCACTCCGCCAGATGCTGCCACTTTACGGATGGTTCCGCCGCTCAAAATCAAGAGCACTCCTCTTGACGAAAAGCCAGGTGCGTCTCTAGTTCATGTTCTAGCTAAGTCTAGGCTCTAACGCGGACTATCAGTGTATTCAAGTAGCTGTGGGATCTAGCAGTGCGTCTGCCTAGCATTCGGTAGGTAATACTTGGAAAAATTGCGATGTTAGTAGAGCCGCGGTCATTTCAGTAGTACCTCGACACTCATATAGTCAATCTTGTTTAATTTGTGTAGTCGATGAACCAAGACGTGATAGCTCGTGTGTGAGCTGAAAGACTCACGTTCAATTGTTTATGTACATTTTCACGAATATAGCTTATTTGCCCTTTGTTTGAAGTTGCACGTATTTTAATGCATTGTCGACTTCAAATCTGAATCTTTGAAAAATTAGATTCACTTCGTCCGCAGTGTCGTCAAAAAAGATCCCTCCTGCGGCATCATCGTCTCATAGAAGTGGCAGCAGCAGTAAATCTTCGTCAGGCCTCACGACGACCACCATCGCCAGCGTGCCCGTGCTGCCTGTGGTCACGCCCCCCGTGTTGCCTGCGGAGCCCCTGCCAGCTCCTGTGGTCGCTGATGCAGTGTCCTCCATAGGACATTTTGTGGTGAGCCGCCTGACTTACGTTTGACCTCTCCAGGATTATCTTTCTTATTTGTTGCGTGTCGTTAGTTCAAAATATTTCTCTTGTGTCATGCGGCATTTCCTTGCCCAACACACACAATTTTTTGTTTGACTTTGAAATTGGTGATCTTATGAGGGTTTTATTTAGCACTTAGTTTCTTGACACATTTCCTGTAATGATATTTGGCTAGGGAAATAAACACGTCTGTGGGTCACGTTGTAGGAAACGTGTTAACTATACTTACAAACAATTTTAATGCTCTCAAGTGTGAACTGGCTTTTTTTCCTCGGAAGGGAAGGTAGCTGTTGATTTGATTTAAGGTGGGAGTTCAGTAGATGGATAAAATTTCCACTCCTTTAATCTCTCCATGAAAATGACAGTGTCTGCCAAGGTCTAGTGTCACCACACAAAGACAACCAGGACGAGACTGATTTAAGATCGAACCGGACGTGTTTTTTAGGTCTGTGTGCCTGGACGTCTTCTACATAATTCTGAGTAGGGCTAGTGTTACTCTTTGAACCCTTCCCGGACGGAATTAGGTTGGCTATAAGGCCACATTTAGCTTTGTACGAAGAACCGGCTGCAACTTTATTTGTGCAATAAGGCTATATTTTGCTTTTTATGAAAAACTGCCAGCATCCTTGTGAAATAGGACCGTGCCTTTTGTGAAGATTTTAAACTGTGGACGGTTAATATAACTCTCTGGTGTGACGAATTTTCGAGGTTTACATCTGAGTAAGCAACTCTTATCTCAACTTGAATCTATGAGTAAGGATGTGCACGTGTTGTAATTTGTTTTCTTTTGCAGGACGATCAAGGAAACGAAGTCTGGATTTGTCCGACCTGCGGCAAGCAGGATGATGGGTCGCCCATGATTGGCTGTGATACATGCGACGACTGGTACCATTGGTAGGTGTCCTGGTACCATTGGTAGGTGTCCTGGTACCATTGGTAGGTGTCCTGGTTCCATTGGTAGGTTTCCGTCCTGTAAGGTACCATTGGTAGGTGTCGTGGCCTCGCCTGGGCATTCAGGAGGAAACTTCTTTCGCTACATTTTGTTTCCTCATAGTACTCGTATTTCGTTGTGTTAACCCTGTGCTGACCAAATTATTTTGGTAATATATGTGCATTTAGCTTTGTGCGAAACAGTAGGTACAACCTCATGTATACGTATAGTAAGGTGCATTCAGCTCTTCGAGGAAAAATTGCAGCATCCATATTGCAGGGGATGTTGAAATCTATATAGGCGGTAAAAGGTTAATATAAAATTTAATATCTATGTTTAGGGGATGAAATGGTGAATTTCGATGATCGATGGCCATGATTTTGAGTAGTTTTGTGCTATAATTAAGTCTATGAAAGTTTACAAAGATGCTGTTGCTGTTTTCAAATTGAACTGCGCGCTGTATTGTTTATGAAGTGTTGATTTCATCTATTAGATTTGAATAGCGACACGAGTTCAGTATTCTTGAACTGTGTATAGAGACTCTCCTCAGGGGGCATAGGATAGGCAATAGGCAACAGGGGTGGTTTGGTTTGTCTATCGTGTGCTATGGGGATTGGCGTCCCCAGGGGGGCACTGTTAGGTTACCTCAGGTTTACTAAGCCTTCAGGGATTTCTGTCTTTGTGCTCACTATGTTTTTTCCCCATTTACATGTCTTCTAGGGGGAGAATTCTTTTTCTTTTCTTCCTCTTTCTTCTTACCTTGTTCCAATGCGCCGGGGACCCTGTGTGGGAACATACCTTATGCGTAGATTTTACGTTTTCTACAATCCACACCAAATGATCCCTTATTTTTGCTCTCCTTGGATCACATTTGAGGTAGATAGGGAGCTCTTAACTAACAATCTAATTTTACTGTGGGACTACATCACCCCGTACCGAAAAGGTGAGTTTTTGGCCCATCCCATTTGTGAATGCACACTCCCGCTATATAACAAAAGGCTAGACATGGAGCAGCAATTTTGCGCGCTGTAATTTTCCCGAAGAACTTATGTGATATTACAACATACGGTCTCGTTACAGGGTGTGCGTCGGCATCCAGGTCCCCCCGAACGAATCCGAGAACTGGTACTGCCCTCGGTGCCTGGCGCAGCACAAGCAGCGCAACCCTCCCGACAACTCCAAGAGGGACAAGAGGAAACACCATCATCATCGAAAGAAAAAATAAAGTGCAATTTTGTTTTTTTCTGCTCCATCCATATGCTTAGGGAGCGTCAGTACTCGTGATCGTTGTGCTATAGTCATTATAGCGTTCTGATTTTTGTTCGTAGAGCAAAATCAGAACGATCGAAAAGAAAATTAATCTGAAAGCTAGGCATCAACTCATGCGTGTCAATCGAACTAAATACGTCTATCAAATTTCGCGCTGAATGTCCGTGTGTTGCAGTGCTATACAGCTGAGTCCCGCGCAATTACTGTAGTGAGGTGCGGAGCTGTCAAGGTAAGGAAGGAAAAATCTGATTAATGTTCATAGTTCGAACCAGTCCTTTCATTCAGAATAATCGACCTGAATTCAAAAAGCGAGGTGAAAGCGAGTTTCAACTCGTTACTGTCATGAACTTTGGTTCTCTTTGTCGTGCCATGGTGTCGAATCGAGTGGGGAGAGTTTAGGTAAAGTGATCTCTTGATATTGTTTGCCTTCATTTTAACCTCATTTACTCACTGTCTCTATGGGTTACGCTATTTGTCACACACAGAGTTAGCAACCCTCGCAATAGTTCATGGAGGGTTTTTTTGGCGGTTGCCACCATATTGCCGCAGCGAACTTTGGCACAAGTTCTTCAGTTACTTTTTGTGTGCACTGCAAAATTAGCTTTGCTGCTTCTTTTGGAGGGGTTTATTACCACTGCTAAAACTATGCGTAAACAATTGTGTTAACATATAATGTGTGAGTTACGTCACTGGACTTGGTATTCCTGTTTTCGTTACTTATGTCATTTTTAGGGTGATGATTTTCTCATTTGTCTTCACTTTCATTTACGTCACTCAACTGCGACCTTCCTATTAATTGGACCCCTCACGGAGCATAGGAAGCATAGGATAGGCCACATGTAATAGGGTTAGGTTAGGTTTGTCTGTCCTAAGCTTTGGGAACTGGCGTCTCCACGGGGCACTCTTAGGTTACCTCAGCTCTAGCTAGGCCTTCGGGACTTTCATCTTTCGTGCTGACTATGCTTCCTTAAATTTTCATACCTTCGCTATCTCTTTTTGTTTTTCCTCCTCTTCATTCTTAATTTCCTCTTTCCATGGGCAGAGGATCTCGTGTGGGAACACACCTTCTACACGGATTACTCATTATTTACGGGTCACACTTGATGGTCTTTTCTTATTTCTCTCTCTTCGGATCGCATCTTATGTGTGAGTACGGAGTTTTAAACAGACGAATAATTACAGAATTAATCGTTGATGAATTCATTATTTGGAGGACCATTGTTGGCGCGCGTATTTCGACTGTACCTGCTTAGTTTTCTTGCTTTGTACTGTGTAAAGCCTGCTTCTTCATCGTTGGTCTGCCTCGAGTGGCATCATCGTGCTAATGATTTTCGGACGTAATAATGACGGTATCAAGTGCTCTTTTCGTTTTAAATGAATAATTGAAAATGACTGTCCATTTACTCTCTGCACTTCTCTTGTCTTCAGCGTTTTCACGTGCCGTCTGGCGTTCTTGGAGGTTTAAAGAGGGACAATGAGTGATGCTTCTGGGTCAATGTTTTCAATGGAATAATTAACGTTTTGTGTGCTCTGGAACTACAGGCATTTCAAGTAACTTGAATATGTTGGCTTGTTGCTACCTGGGAACAACGCGGCTTTAGTTCCACTGCACTAGCAAGCTATGATACCACCACCACTACTACTACTACTACTGTTACTTCTTGCTACCTGGAAAATAATGTATTATAGTATCCAAAATGACACATGCTTCTCCAGGGTGACAGGTGAAATTTCTGAACTGTTCTACGGTACTGATTTCTGGATTGGCACTTCTCTACGCATAGACTGTCATCGTCTCCTTCTCTCTTCGTTGTCCGTAGAGGGGATGGAGAATCTCGTGAGCGACTCCCTTGTTACCGTTTTGGCTGCGTCTTGCGTTTTGAAGATACTTATTAATGCTACATTTTCAATTATTTTTTGTGGGTTCTAACTTCCAAACCTCTGACGTATACATGCGCTGACACTTGGCGGATATTATTGGAAAGTTTATTCTGTGATCTTATTTTTTTTGTGGTGCTGTGGAAGAGTTTTGGTACAATTTGCTGACTTGTATTGAAACTTCCACGTTTGTAATTTATGACTTCGTTGTAGAAGTTTGATGTACAACTGCGGCGGTATGAACCAAACCGTCTGAATTGTACATCCTAAACGAGATGTAAATTCCGGTGTGTTGACGAGCGGTGTTTCTTCAAAACGTACGACCAATTGTGATTTATAATATGATATGCAGTTAGAGCCGCAGTAGTACTGTAACTGGATGGGGACATCTATGAAACAGCCGTGGTTTCACGGCACAGAGAGCAGTTCACCTCTGAAGTCTGTTCTTATCATTTCAATAAGACTGGAGCACTTGAATAAGATGGAAGGGGAAAGAAGAGCAAGCGCTTGATCTTGACATGATATTCTCGATTGTGCTGCTTGTTTGTTTCAAAGCTTGCCTTGCAACTTGATGTTGCTTATTATTTATGCTAACGTTCATTCTTTATTTGCTAATTCATTTCCAATTATTTTAAAGAACAAATGATGAAACAATCCCATAAACTCGGCGCGTGATAGCTGGAACACAAGTATTCAGCATTGCAATCAATGGTAGAGTGCGCAACTGGATCTCTAGTCTCGGAAGCGCGTGTAAATGCGCCTGCATCTTTGGAGCTGAGTTGTGTGAGGCGCGTCTGTAGCTCCGAGTGGTCGTCAGCGTCACTTGACCGTGGCACAGCATTTTCCTGGGCCGTGCCCAAAAGCTAAGAATGTTTGTCCTCGACAGTTCAATTTGAAGTAGTTCAGGTTTTTGAAGGTGACGCTGGTTATCCCCGAGCCTCTCTTTGCGAGCTTGCTAGTGCTCTCGCGCTATGGGTGCCTTGAATGCTGCTTCTTTTCATGATTGTTTGTGACTATTTTCCGATGGATGATGCTGTCAGCGGCCGTTCGACTGTCAGTAATACTCTTATTTATTGATATTTTCCTCACTTTAATTTTCCATGTTGTTGAAAAGCACTCTGCTGAATTGACAGCAACTAAGTCTAATGCTTGTTCGGAGTGTCCTGTGTTCAGAGGCGAGGTTTGCTCTTCTCTGTTTGTTTTCTTGGAATGCTTTTGCGCAAGTCCTATTCCTTTTGAGAGAGAAGTGACGTTTATTTAAGTGCTTGTTTGTGATTCTGTTGATCCCTCAGAGATAATTCTATTGTTTACAGTTATTGTAAATTTTATTATGTAAATAGTGTTGATATGTGTATAGTTGAGAGCCTTACCGTTTGTGGTTTTTCATGTGCATGATGATCGTGATGATGGCAGATCTCTCTCCAGAGATTGAAGGTACACGCTTACTTATTTTTGTTCCCATACGTTGTTGTTCCTTCAGCTGAGTAGACGCTCTTTCTCCGTATGGTTTGATGTGCAGTATTTCATGAAGGCCTGTCAGAATCGACACCTGTTCGAAATCTTTTAAGTTTGTCGTGAAGACTGTAACCAGGTGTAGGGTGAGGCAAGCTAAC
Organism: Orchestia grillus; assembly: GCA_014899125.1. Taxonomy (NCBI): domain Eukaryota; kingdom Metazoa; phylum Arthropoda; class Malacostraca; order Amphipoda; family Talitridae; genus Orchestia; species Orchestia grillus. The sequence continues at coordinate 39,231 of VOMN01051209.1, read as the reverse complement.
ACAGGCAGCAGTGGAACATGTATAGAACTGACCAGGGATGAAGAGCGAGAAGGAATTTTTACTGGCTCTGGCTTCGGTGCCGTAATTTTGTTGGACCTTCGTTTCGACTGCGACTCTGGCTTGGTTTTCCATTTGGGTCTAAAGTTATATTAATTTGCCCACTAAACAACATGGCTCTGGCTCCTTCTAAACCGAGTGAAGTATGCCGACGTTCGGCACCAGCTCCACATCCCTGGGTATGACGGAACTTCAAAGATCACAGACTTGCAACCGCAGCATCCGTTACGTCATCGTTCAGCAGTTGTCAAAATCAAACGGTAAATGGGGAACATTGAAGAAATTGTTTTCATGTGTATTTTAAAATCTGATCTGTTAGTCGACCAGCGCAGCGTGAAAAATTACGTTACAACAATGTCAAAAAATTGAATTTTGAAGGTATAATCTATTCTCGCTCTCTCTTAGCTATCATCAAAAACGTTCATTCGTCGTTTCGGAGTGTACGAGTATGTCTCTTTAATGTTGGTACGCTATTCGTGTTTTCGTTTCTAATCTCCAGGGTGGCAACATTTTGTTTTCTAGTATCTGGTCATTTTTTACGTAACAATGTCAAGGTTTTCAGAATTGCAAAAAATTGACGAATGTCACTGCTCAAGAATGGAAAAAATCGGAACAACTTGAAAAGCGCTCACCATCCCGCCGTAGTATATTTCGATTCAAAAGATGTACTTTTTCAAACCCATGAAGTATTGACTCCAGAACAGTAGGCTAGATGCCTAAATTCCAGGAATTAACCGAGTTCTTTAAGCAGTATAGTACAGTCAATTGATGAAGGCCGTGTTCTGTAGTGTGTGTTGTTGATACTCGGCAATATTGCCAAGTAGAGGTGCGATTTCACAGCTCCTAATAATTTGGTCTGTGCTTGCAGTGCGATCTAATCATCACCTAGTATACTGGGATTTCTCTTGAATTCGTGGCCGTATTGACCTACAATATTCTTCCATAATTTAGCCTTGAATAGGAAGCCTAAAAAACTTTCTTTAAGGCCTGAGGTGTTCCTAGCCAGCATGAAGTAGCACACCCTCAACCCTCGTCGCCCTGGTCCTGGCCACTCCGCACTACGAAATCTAAACGCTTATGGATACTTGCTCAATTTGCTCAATGTTCTTGCAAAACAGAAGCCGCTCGTATCAGGTTCGGGGTTTCAATAACGATTTTTGTTGGAAGATTCATTTCAGGTACGGTCTGCACTAATGACCCGCGTAACTATTGGAAACTAGGGTATTTCTATGTGGAATGTGCCAGAATGCTTTATTTTCCTCCCTTAGTTGTGCGTACCATCTTTTTAATCCGTGGATAAATAATTGTGTGTATAATTAAATCCCATTTTATTGAATCATTCACTTTTTCCATTATGTTCTACGGTTCAAAGTAGTCGTTCAATAGCGTTTATTGCTTGCTTCAATATATTTTATGGCCTGTTTTGTCCAGCTCATCGTACTCGTAAATAATGGTTAACATGACATAATACTGCTACCATTCATGAGCTTATGGAATTCAACAAAAAAATGCTTTGAATGAACGAATAGAAGAAAATCCCTCGATGCATTCGGAGCTCGGACAGAAGATTAGTCGTGTCAGTGTTTGAAGTGCACATAAATGCTGCATTCTGCACCATTGGGGACCTTTGCGGCGCTTACGGTGTTCAGAAGCGGCCCATCGCATTTCAAATCTCTTTAAGACAGTTATTTGTTGAATTTAGGGGAGTTGATTGGTAGTTGTCTTGAAGCTACTTGTGATGATATTTTTTCATAAAGTTTGTTGTGTTGTATCCTTTCGCTGAAGAGATCCAAGTAAATTCTGGGATATTTTTCACAGTTTATTAGAGAATCAACACCAGGAAACGTCGTTAAATCGACTAGGTTGGAAATGCGTTGTCGAATTCATGTTCGATTCTGATATTTTCTTAATATATCTTATTAAAATGAAGACTCCGGCTTTGAATGTGCTCTCCTTGATGGTAGAATGTACTTGTAATATTTTTGTGCGTGCATTTATGTTGTTGATTGTTGCGCATCTTCTGTTATTCCTATTTTGTATGTTCTCTCTTTGTATATTTGTACATATCTATTGAAAATTCACTCAGTTGAATCCATTCTATTATTTTTTTATCCTGCCAAATTACTTCAAAAGACCAATTACTTAAGGTGTGATTAAATTTTTTAATTTAAAAATTTTGCCTTGCGCAACATACTCAGCGCTGTTGCTCCTGTCTCCAAGTCGCTCAGCGAGTGGGTACTGGGCAGAGCGAGAGACTGGTCCCTGTGTTGGGCTCTGTGAAGGCAATGGACCTGGATCTTATATTGAAGCTTTCTCTCCGGTCGAGAGTTCGGCTTCCCGAACTTTGTATTTGATGGCGAAGTTAACCCTAGAGACTGTAAATAGGCTCACGTCTTTAGATTGTCACGAAATTTTATTGTTTGTTAATTATCCTTACTGTTTTTGCCTTACTCATATGTACCTAAAAATACTCGTACTTCGTTTCAATTACGCTACCGTGAGAAAATACCCGGAAAAATTAGCTGATTCATCTCACGTATACGGGTGACCTTTCCTACTATTTTAAAGATTTTAGAACTCAGAATTCAAATGATGGCTAATGTCATAGTATGCGGACGTACGTTCAACAGCCACTATGACGTCACGTAGAGTAGTTAAGTTTCAATCCACGTGTGACACCATTTGCAAGCCTCACTTGCCATTCAAACAAGTTTCGCCTGACGCAAGCAAAGAGGCGTGTCGCAAGTGACTCCTGAAATATTTGGGCTACTCGGAATTATGTGGAAGTTACTTTTAAGATATAATACGAGTGGCAGCATCTCTGGTTACGCACGCAGTGAGGCTGCGTTAGAGAGCGAGGGTAACAACGGTCGTGTTAAGATCCTTGCTCAAAGCGCGGCAAATTTTAACGTTCATATCCTTCTAACCTAGTTCACAGCAAAATAATTATGACTGAACACTATTTTGGAGGCAAAGGATAGATAATAGCGTCAGAATTGGTAGGTCTTGATACTTTTTTCTGTCGTGGCCGCTTTACTTCTTTCAATTTTCACACCTTCTTCGCCATTTTTTAGCCTTTTTCCTTTATATTTTTAACTTGATGTTTTTCTATGCGCAAGGGATCCTGCATGGGAACACACACCTTGTGCTTTGATACACTAATTGCTGAAGTCCATACTATATGGTCCCTTCACCTTCGGCGCGACTTAGTCCGAGCCACTGAAGCTCTCCAATCTAGAAGGCACTGCTACTACATCTGACTCAACATTGCGAGGCGCTAAGTTTATTTTCCAACATCCATCTCAAATTCGGTCGAAATTCGTAATGAGTTCTTTGAACTTTTTACTTGGGTACCTGGTTTGGTGTCGTCTGGAAACAAGAAAAACAGTTTATTCTGATGCCAGTCGCATACAAAGCATTATTCCATTCGGTTTTTCAAGTAGTAAGACTATAACCTTAAAAATAAGTGTGGATATCTCGTTGAGACTTCTATAGTTGTGATTCTTCATTCACTGACCCATCGTTCAACGTAGAGTGATAAGCACGTTAGCTAAATATTAACTAAAAACATCGTGTAATTCTGTGTACATACCTGGTACAACTATAGAATAATAGTTTAAAGATAGACGATTATATAGGAAAAAATGTTGAATCACACAGAAGTAAACATCGATAATTTGAATTTGAGATGTATGTTAAAACTTCAAGGGATTTGTGTCCTCTAGTGCTTTCAAAACATATGCATGGTGTCATATGAGGTTTACAAGTGTACTGGACGAACTTCTGTCGTTTGAAAAAAAAGATTATTTATTTTAAAGGAAGTGACACGTTCGTTAGTAAATTTCATCTTCAATTAAGCAGAATACAGTACTGTAAAACAAAACTGAAATCACGTTGATACTTCAGAATTTGATTTCTAGTGTGATAGCTGATCGCTCATAGCAATATGATGTTAGTAGTCAAAAACTAAAATTATTTTAGGAATACATGAAGTATTTCGTCTTACATGGTGAAATCGACAGTTACGTATGAAAGAAAGAGTGCAAACCAAGAACATAGGGTTGAACATGTGACTAGATACCTATGCAGAATAAAACAGTGATGTCTTAAAGTAGAGCTATGGTACAATAAAATAGAAATAGTTTTACATCTCTTGATCCTCGCGAAATATGAAGCATTGTCAGCATAATATTTACACTAAAGCAGCAGATAACGAAAAAGAATTGAAACGTAAATGGTTGTGCATGTGAACGTAAAAAGTATACTTCAGCAAATTTAATTACAAAGAGGCATCGATATTTTAAAGTAGAGGTGAAGTGGAACAAAAACTTTACGGTTATACATTTGCTAGCCCTTCACAACATTAATTAACATTGCCACTGAAGTTTCACACTCATACTGCGTAAGTCAATTAAAGTGAGCGGTGGCACACACGAATATAAAAAATTTTAATGCAGCTGTTCGAAAGTTGATATAATGTTGTGTTTATTACAATAATGCTAACATCTCAGAGTTGCTGGTGCTAAAATAGCTTTTGGAGCTATATTTGGTGATCAGTATTAAGTGTAGAAGAAATTTAAGTGAATCATAGTCACGTGCTAGGCGTTGGGTTGAGGCTGATACGTGTTCCAATATATATATTATATTTATGTATATATATATCCAAATGTTATTCCCTAATATTAAATTTTACAACAGTGGGTGATGTATAATCGACTTAAAGTGAGTGGCTGTTAAAATTTATCCTTGTTGCGATTCATTGCACGATTTGAGTCACTTCATAAAATTTGTAATTTCTCGTACATTTGGATGAAGAAATTACCTCGTCAGTGAGGCGCTACAAATTTTTAAGATTGGTGCGTACATTAACTGAACACATTTATGGATCATAGAAGGTTGACCTGCCGCACATCCATCCGTAATCGCTAAATATTTACCAATATTGACATACAATCAAAAAGATTACACTATAATCAGTACCATTAAATCGAGAAGGAATCAATATTTATGAAGGTTATCGTACGAATGAAACGAAGTAAATTCGCGAAATACTCGATTGAAGACTTCACTGTGCTAGTATTCAAGCGTTTTGCATGGTCGTGTATGGATAATAGAGGCCTTTATTAAAGAATACGTCAGACAAACTAATAGATATATATGCAAAATACGCAACATAATGTATGATTACTTGATGCATTTCTAACGGACTACTATATACGCCGTGATTGGAAATGTTAGCCCTCACAAATATAAATTTTAAAACATTGGAAAGCATATAAATGTTTTTATATATGTGTAATTTATAGTTGAGACGCGAAATAACGAGGCACATTTTCCTTGAAATCTTTCAGCGACTGATTTTTATTACATGAAAAGGGAGGTTATTTCAAAGCTAGTGTTTTGAGATTGACTGACTTTTCGTCCTATGTCGGACGGTAGTTTACTAATACGTCATTTCTTTCATTCGCTTTGTCTGTAGCGTAGGATAGGAGAAATTTTACTATTTTTGTTCGGCTTTGCTGGAGGTATAAAGAGGAGAAAACATATCGGGCTTTACCAATCTCTTCTCTAGGAGAGGAGTTCCGTGATAATATTTTTTAATTACTTTTACAAACAACCTTATTTTTGAAGTACATGCATTCCTCTTATTCTTTTTGAAGACATTTAAGTATGTCTCTCCATACTAAATTACACTGGTCAAAGCCTGATAACACTAGAGATTGAATGGATAATAGTCTGACTTTCTCGTCTAGCATCTTCTTAACGCGATGAAAAAACATTAAGGTTTCATTTTTTTGGCATTTTTTTACATGGGATTTGAAGTTCATGCTCTGGTCGAACCATACGCCTAGATTTTTTATTTTATTTGTTTGATTGTTTCGTTTCCTAGCTAGAGTAAATTTAGCTAGCATCTTTATTGTACCTTGGAGTCTAAAATGATGCATTGCGTTTTCCTTGCGTTCGGTTTGAGACAATTTTGGTCATGCCATGATTCTAAATTACTTATAAGAACTCCAGCAATTGCTTTGGTTTCTAGTAGCTTGACTTGCTTACTTGTTATCACGATTTGGACGTCGTCCGAGTACATCGTGATTTTCGTGTTCGGTGGCATTGATACGAATCATTTATAAAGATAGAAAACAGAAGTGAGCGAAGGATAAAACCTTGAGGAGCCCCGAAATCATTACTTATAAAGGGTGACATCGTGTTTTCTAAGAAGACTGCGAACGATCTGTTTGATTAATAGCTCTCAAATCATACGGTGTCTAGTTCTAGGTTCGAGATTTCTTGTAGAAGCTTTTTGTGTTCAACACTGTCGGATGCCTTTGAGAGGTCAAGGAGTAGCAAGAGTTGCATTTTTTTGTCTGTATCTTTGTATATTTTTTTCGGTGAAATCGCGTATGGTCTGTATCTTTGTATATTTTTTTCGGTGAAATCGCGTATGGTATCCGGAGTACTCATTTTCTATCATACGTATATTGATCTTCGTGAAGTAAGTTTGGTTCTTCTAAGTGGGTGAAAAGCTGACTTCTTATGGCTTTTTCTAATATTTTCGAAAGAACGGGCAATAGGCTGATTGGCCTATAATTTGATGCCGTATTAATGTCATCGGATTTTTGAAGTGGTTTGATTCTGGAATATTTCCACTTATCAGGATATTTGTTTGTGGCGACAGAAGTATTAATTATCAAACGAATCTTTGGTGCAGTAACAATGAAGCTGTCTGATATATTGAATGCTTATATTGTCAGGTCCAGCCGCCATTGTACTTTTGAACAAGTACAGAATTTCGTGAATTTCTCTAAGATTCACTGAGCTGGGCCTCTGTTCCTTTCTAGTATTGAGATTTGAAACTGGACAAAAATTTTAAGTTGAGGAGTTATGAAAAGTTACATCAGACGCTTCGTCGAATACTGTCGCACCGACTTCGGGGGGAAAAATGTTGAAACTAGTAGTTATTTCCAAGCGGTTTCCAAAGTTACATTTGCGGTCAGGGATTTTACATTGTGCTACTTCACTAATGGTTTTCCAGGCTCTTTTGAAATTACTTTTTGCCGTCGAAAGTTCCCGATAAGAGTGCTGTTGTTTTGCTTCTATGACTTTTTACGAAGGCTCTTCCGATGACCTTTATGTCATTCTTTTAGAGTATCGGTCTTGTTCGTACTCGTGAAGGTAAGTTATTGTAGTTTTACTCAACTGTCTTATTTCATCTGTAATCTAATCACCACGCCAAGTTTGAACTTTCTGGTGGTGTACGGTGGACATTCATCTAAGGCGGCTACAAAATTATCATTGAAAATTGAAACTCGATATCATCGTCAGTTCTCTCCATACTTTGAAACTCCTCACTTCTGTAAGCGTACAGTTTTTCTAGAAATATTGCAGGTGTATAAAGAGTTTTTTAGGAGAAAGGTAAAACGCGAGATTTTTTTTCCTTTGTAATATTAATTGTACACTTACCGAATGGTAATCTGAAAAAGGTGATAGAGCTTCTACGCTGGAAATTGCATTGGAGTTTTTTGTAATTTCTAGGTCAAGAAGAGTTTCCGGATTATCATTAATATAAGTGGGTTCTTGGGTCATTTAAGATGAGTTTGGCCGATAAAATATTTCAGTTAACTGATTATTTTTATTTGTTTGATCGAAGTTTAGATCGGAGTCGAGAAACTGCACGGTCCTTTGACTCCGGCCTGGCTGTAGACGAGAGAAAGCAAACTTAAAATTAAATGAAAATAAACGTATAAAATAAAACGGTGTCGTTAGAAAACGTTTAACTTTAATAGTTTGTAAAATATACTAATATGAAAATGGGTTCCTTTTATTGCGCTGTCCTGTGGAGTGTAGAGAATTTATAGTTGAGGGCCTGTGAGGACCATTATACCTGCTGAACACTCTTTGCTGTTCATCGAGGATGCAAAACGTGATTCTCATGTTGAGTAAACTTGTACAATTATACTTCTTCATTTCAATTTACCTTTGTGCATTAGGACTCAGTAAAAATAAATACTATTTCATTTTCGGCTCAAGACTTCAGCTCGATTTGCTCTAACCATCATCTCGGGATAAATGTAGTTTTTACATTATTCGTTTTATATTTGAACACTATCAACAAAAATTATTTTGTAAGATTTATTCTCGTTTATTAATGGACGAGTCGAGATGAGTTTGAGTTTAAATGAGAGTGTGTGTGTATGACAGACACCTCCGTTGATCAACTCCAGTCTTCGTCAGGCAAACAAATAAGAATATAATCCCGGTGTTTGTTTTTGGTGGGAATTATATTTATCCTTCGCTACGTCATGTGCAACTATGATAAATCTAATAACGAGTGTTTTTGACAGACTTGTGAAAATCTTGAAATAAATATACGTCTACTGAGATAAATACACTTCAGTTCCGAAGATTTTGGAATTCTAGCCTCATTGCTGCCTCACTCTCGAGGTTTCTACTAGCAAATTTTTATACAACCTATTAATAATATTAATTTTAATACAACCTTAAAGGTAACTAGTGAATTTGAATTGAACCTACTTGCAAAGCGAGTACATTGTGACGCTCTCTACGTTCTGCATCTTTTTGGGGCGATAAGAGGTTTTACTGGTTAATTCTTTTAGAGGCATTTTAAGGACAGTTCAGTCCACCACAAGCTGAACTAAATTTTATATTTTGTATGCGCTACAGGCGTTTAAAAACCTGTTGAAGTACTAAAAACACAATTGAATACTTATACTTTTGAATAATTTTGAACTGTGTAAGATGGTATTTGTTTTCTAAATATTATACCTTGAAGAATCTACGTATTTTTTTAATATACAATGAAAAAATATCGTACCAAAATTCAATGACACTGGAAGACTTTTCCATAAAATTTCATTTTTCAAAAATGACTGTTTATATTTCAGCTGAAAGAATTCGCGAATCTGCATTATTTAATTTTTTGCGTTTTTTTGCACTAAGAAGTTTGTTGTTAACTGATTATACTTTTATTAGAACAGTCGATCATAAACCTCACCAATTTCAAATACATGTTGAAGTTCAACATATTTTCTTTTTTTAAATGGTCTTAGCATGTAATTCGTTGAAGACACATATTTCATACTCGCAAACATAAATGCTGATTTAAATACATAATCTCTGTCATCAATTTCCAAGTATCCGCCGGTGCAGGAGAAATTCTCAGTCAATGCCCACTCGGGACGTGGCTGCTGTGAATAAAAATAATCAGGGTCGGTGCGACTGCTGCCGAAAAATGAAGTCATCTTCCACAGGAAATGGACAACCTTGAGTCATTGTTCATACATTAATATTTCTCGAGTAGTGGGTAACGCAGTAGGCGACTTCTGTCATGTTCTTACGAGGTTTATAGGCAGATTAAAGGTATGTTCACCTCAGGTGCTCGAACTACGTAGGCTGGAATTTTGCCCAGGGTTTCACGCGCTAGGTTTTTAAACTTAGATCTGGGTTTTTTATGATCTTTCTTCCTTGCAGGTTTATTTCCTGTTTAATTACTTGATCTAGGTAGGTGAAAAAATTTAGTTGATGGAACTGATAGCAAAACAACTAAGTTTTGACCTCAAATATATTAGATATTGAACATTAATTTGACATTCGTTAACCGCGTACCTGTCGTTGCTTGATGCAAAGTGACTAGCAATTAGCATCGGATTTTAGTTGAACACGGCTCATGTTGTGGTGGAGGGGATTAGATCGTTATCCGCTGTTCTTCAGTACAGTAAAAACTAAGGTCACGATATCTCCGAATAAAAAAGGATGACTTGGTTTTTGCAGTTATTAAGGGATAAAAGGTTGCAACAAGTAGAATTTCTTGGACGGTAAAAACAACAATTTTTGTGTTCGTTGCTCGGTCATTCCTTAAAGCTCCCATCAAATCAATATTAACACCAAAAAATACAAGAAAAAGTTTAAACAGTATTATCTAGAGCTAGCGTTGCACACTTTTCCAAAAACAATTATTGATGAATCTGAAATAATTATCTAAGTAACGACCATAATTGCAGGCCATTTTTTAGAGCAGCATGTGTCAAGGTTAGGTTTTAGAGTTTGAAAAAGTGCCACATACCTCGCGGTGAAATTGGAAATAAGTCAGGTGTATGGAAACTTTACGTTCTCTATAATCCACGGTTAAAGTACTGATGTTTCGGCTGCTGACGAGTTAGCGGTATTTATAGAATACTTCGGCTAGAATAGGTTAGATGTTCTGAATAATTGAATGGTCTCACAAGTCTCAGTTTCTTCAAAACAAAAGTATTTCAATGAGCAACACTATTGGTGTTGCGAGCGACAATTAAATGTTCAATTTTTAATCACAAGAACCTGGATTTTCGATTATCCTGATAGGTGTTTCACCTGAAGTTTTCGTCTTCGCATGTGTATGCGATTTATTTACGCTATAGGCCAGCAGTGCTGCGTCGGTTTTGCCCTCGTATCTAGAGACTTTGGTGAAGCCTTTTAGGGCCTATTTTTCCTCTCGTAATAAAGGTTAAAATGAATTTACCATGATTCAAGATGTCACCTAAGCTGTTCATCAGTGTCTGCGTAAAATTTGACAAACATATTACCTGTGTAAAATAAATATTTTCTCCGTTATTATGGAACTCTAGTTTTTCCATAACCAATCTGAATCGAAAGTGGATGAAATTGAAGTATTTGGGGGCACGTATGAGACGCTCGTTAACCGCAGTACTCAACACACTAGTATCTCAGTACTCAACACACGAGTATTTTGGTACTCAACACACGAGTATCTCAATTCCCTCCGGTATGTTCTACGAGAAGTTAAGTCTGAATTTGCAATTTCAGTCGAATGCTATTATATTGCACGAATTGTGCACTTCCGTATTAGCTAAATATAAAAACCTCTAAAAGTTTTGCGCCTGAAAACCCCTCTCGAGAATAGAGCTAAGCGGCAAATGGACTTCTTCTTGGGGGCTTCGTCATCTGTGCAATGAACTTTGCATAATTATGGTGTCGAGAGCGCGATATGAAGCACGCTGTGGGTCACCCAAAATATATTAATTTATCAAATTTTATGGCTGTCTTGACAAGTTTTTCTCACTCGCTCGTCTACTCTTTTCAGTCATTCAGTGAATCGGCAGTTAATTGGCCGGTCTTCCAAGTCTTGAATTTATGCTGTTGTAGGTTCCTTAAGGTCATTGCTACAATATGTTACAAGTTGCCGAGACGAAATTCTGTCTCTCGTAGTTGCTAATTTCAATTAACATGGGTAGGGAGTTTTTTTTAAACATATGAAATTCAGGATTTTCTGCTGCATCTAGGTTTTTTTATCTCGCAATCTGGGTTAATCAGAAACTTTTCGCTGGCGTCCCTGCTACCTGGCCGCTTCTCAGCTTCTCAGTTCTCAGTCAACTGCAAGAGAGTGAGGTAGTAGGTAGCTGTAGCCTCTGGGCTGTCATGAGTGATCGATTGTGGCATTCAGCTTTCACGTATGACCTGACATGCCCACAAACTCAATGATACTACTTCTATAAAGTTTGCCGTATTATACTTAAACTCGTGCGAGTGTACCATGAGATGTCAATTCTTACTGCTGCTAGGTATATTCGTCTTGACGTAAGCGTAACAGCTGACTTTTCTCGGAGGTGCTTGCCATTTTCCTGAACAAGAAGAGGACCAACGTGCGTACCTGCTCCGTCCGCACAATTTTGCCTACGGTGAGTGTAGCATTATTTATGCAATAGTTGTGCACTATTATTCGAATGCGTAACGCGGGATTGTTTCCGTTTTTGTGGTCTATTGCAAATGAAACGCCACGAGGTCGATGAGGGCGTCTGCTCGTAGGTTCGTTTTAAATCAGTTACTCAGGTCTAATGTCATGTTTAGAAAGAAGTTTGTCATGAAGGAAAGGCTCATATTTCTTACCCGCTGTTACAAAAACAGGAATTTGAGTTCATATTTCATTTGCTGTGGGGCTTAAGAGTCGAGTTTCGCATTGTTACCGTGAGAATACGGAAATTAGTAAAGTACGTTGCAATTCTTGGTTACGTTGCGGCTACGTGAGTAAGTACAGAATTATAAAAACAGCTGGGCAGTGGAAAAAGGGAAAACAGTGTACAGAAAAAAGTTCTAGTTATTATTTAAAGGCTAAGCTGTAGCTTTATTATCGCTGGAACAAGTTGCGTCGTGGTGTTGGTAGTTATGATCAACGGACAATAAAGGACAGAAAATTTTCCGTATTTTTCTAAAAACGGCGGCACTCGAGAAGTGGAAGACATTAGATGGCTTGCTGGACTCACAAAACTTATACTTGACCAAAGAGAGTGTAAGAAATATTGATGAATCATTAGCGCTGCGTAAATTAGCTGTCTTTCCCTGCGAACGAAACAGGCGAAGAGTACTACGACCTGCGCCTGCTTCAGTCTGTGATTCGGCAGTCTAGCAAGGTGTGTCAATTATGAGAACAAAACTGGTCGCTCTAAAACTTTTGCTCATCATTTGGCAGTCTAGCAAGGTGTGTCAATTATGAGAACAAAACTCGCCGCTCTAAAACTTTTGCTCATCATTAGTCCCACCGGAGGTTTTTTTCCTTCTCCTCGACCAAATTGTCGTACAAATATTTGACAACGAAAACTGTAATGGTATTCAAGTCGAACTGTAACTCATCAAATGAGGCCCTTACTCACCTAATCGTTTCTTAGTCATCAAAAAATATTTGCTATGTACGACTGTAAATATCAAATTGCGATTAGAAAAGCTGACTTTGGGATATGTTCGAAAGGTGATTGGAGTGGATGCAGGGGTTGATGATAGGTTTCACGTTCGAATTGCTTTAAGATTATAATGACTTATTAACAATTTCATTTATGCATAGCATTGGAATACAAAAATTAGATACATAATTATTTTCAATCGATTACACCTTGACTCTAGACTACACGTACAGCAAAAAAAGCCGGGTTTTCCAGTTATTTATAATTTTCTGAATTTGAATTCTATTAAAAAAGTGCAACATGGTCGTGATCTATTCCTTAGTTAACTAGCACAATTGCAAAAAGATATGATGATGTAATCTTGCAGATTATTTTACTGATGATTATATGTATAGAAGCTGAAACTAAATTTCTGGCTATCGAAAAGGCAGAAAAACTCGGAGAATCCAAGCGTCGTGACGCGTACCATGAACCAAGTTGCAAAATTACTCAGCCAGAAATCGGCGCGGCAACCACGTTCAGCAGTCCCGGGGACGGAAACAGTTTTACGTATGATTTGTACGATTTATTACGCTCTAGTTTTTATTCTAATTTAGAATAGACGCCGCAAAAGTTATCGCACAAGATACCGTGAAATGAGTCTCTTGCACGTATTCGTGATGACTTGATAAAGTCCACAATGAGACGACGCGCGAAATGCCTGTTCAGATTGCAATACGTGGTCAGAATGAATATGGAATGGCGACGTCTTCCTAGTGACCTACTGAGTGAAGGCGCGAGAGGTTCATTCAGTGCCCGACTTGCATTCGAGCAAGGTCGATCCCCGGCACCGGTTGAACATATTGTCCCATCAATCTTGTAGTAGAAAGTCTAAAAATAATATAACCTGGGGAACGGAAGAACTGGAGAACGTCTCTTGTGAGTAATACATATATTTTCGTAAAGACACTAGCCACTAAGCTCACTGCTTTCTTCATCTCCTGATGAAGAGATGACCGCAACCAACATGAGTTATTAATAAACATGTAGCTCCTTTTTGTTGTCAAAGAAACAGGAAAATTTTCGCTAATTTTGATGATGTTTCAAAATCGAGATTTTCGATGATGTACTACTGTGAAATTGCAAACGTACGAAAATGATTGCGTTTGATAGCATATCGAGTGATGATTGCTATCGTCGCTGGCATGGTGGTGACTACTTTCGTTGGGGAATTATTGCTCTTACTTTCTGCACAGTAAGAGATTGCATGCGTCATTAAATTATCGTTTTTTAAATAAGAGTTACTCTGAAAATTATCGTGGATCTCTGAGCAATGGGATGCCGCTAGCGATGGAGAATGGGAAACTCACAAGAAATTTGCTATGGCATCGGACATTATTGCACGTATGTGGAGTTTGCGTCGCTTCATCGACTGCTTCAGTTGTACTTCATTAGGTGCGCATGTCCAACGCTCTGCTCTTAGAGATGCATCGTAGGGATTTCAACTCGCAATGTTACACCGCACTACTTGCTGTATCAGTCTTGGGAAAAATAGTTCCCCCGATTTCCTCCGAGTGGGAAAGTTGGCTCCTAAACGTAAACTCAGTGTTTCATCGGCGATGGCCTCAAAAAAGGGTTTTATATTCGATCCAACTGAACAGTAACAGTCCTCTGCAGATCGTCTTCTTCTAAAACTACCATCTTCACAACTGCCATCGTCTAAATGCAATTTTCTGATGGCTATCTTCTGAACTGCCGTCTTCTAATTCCCATCTTCTGAACTGCCTCAATTACGGCGCAGCTCACCCAATTTCAATTCGAATTTACAGATTCACCGACGTGTGTATACTGTATACACGCGTATTTTACATCGTGTACATACAGGTACCTAATACCGCGTACACACAGGCACCTCTCATCGTGTACACACAGGTACCAAACATGGCGTACACACGGGTACCTCACATCGTGTACACACAGGTACCTAACATGGCGTACACATGGTACCGCACATCGTGTACACGCAGTCCAAGAACTCTGTAACGTTGTTGGCCTATGCAATTTGACATCAAAGAGCACGTGTGACCCTGCTATTTTATGATCGAGGGCATTCCACATCTGTTGAGCATTTCGTGTGCTTGGACTCTAACCTTGATTTATTATTGCAGATGTGAATTCCTCTGCAACTATAGTCAAACCATCTGGTGTGACTTTACATATTCTTCCTGAAATTTTTACCATCATCGCAAGCGTCATCTCTGCCATCCCGTACTTGTACTGCCCTCTTGCTCCCCTCGCCTAATTTTATAATTGCTGTTTCCCATAATAGACACTGATTAAGTTTAAAACTTATTACACGTGACATAAACATATCTTCCTCATCAGTCCATTTGACTCGGACCGAAACATAAATTCTCTGCCCCCTGTGTGCCAGAACTATCGATGTGAACGAGGTCGCCACTAACAACGAAATTCGAACGCTGCCTCGCATCGTGTTCGGGTCCGGTGGCCTCCCTAGCGAAGCCTCCAATTGAGTTTGCAAATGACCAGAGTCGAAATAGTGCGTGTGCTCGTGCTTCAATTCAACAACTTGTATGGGGTTTCTAATGCTAAAAAAACTCTCGTGCAATTTATGGGTGTTTTGGGAGAATTGACATTTGTACAGCAACTTAAATGAAAGGATGTTTATTAATTCCCAATAAGTTCAGGGATAATTTGCAGCGTCAAGTTATACATTTCGTACTGGATATGTCGATCAAAAGGATTTCTTCATCATTCTTACTCCCACAACCTTCTTTCATTGCGTCATTTATTTCCATAGGTTACGCAAGCAAACATAGCAAGAAGCATTCAGCGATGCCATGTAATCCGATGTTGCTTTAACCATTCACTTTATTTCAGGAGCACGTTTATGCATATAGTTGTAACGTCATTTAAAAACCGGAAAAATTTTAACCATGCAATGTGAAGGTCGTTATGTCTCAGTTATCCAACACTGGTGGCACTCTAATGAGAATGACTAGTGTGGGATAATATCAATGATAATAACAAGGTGAGGTGTGATGTCATGGTGAGGTACTTGAATGGAAGAACATGTTCGACTGGGAGTTTTCACCTACTATGTATGCTCTTGAAAGGATTTTGTAGCCGAATTAATTATGGTGTCTCTCGTGTTTGTACAGTTTTGACTTGATTGGTAATGGATGCAGAAACTTCTGATTGCATTTAAGTTGAAACTTTAACCAACCGTTTTGATTACGATAGCTGGTGTATTTTCAAACGCGCTTCGCTTATTGGGTATTTTTATTTTTTATTTTTTATCTTAAGGTTTTACAGTCAACCAGTTTTGGCATCAAAGTGCATCTCATGATCTTCATGACCGAAAAGGAATCACCTCTTCTCTTTTTTACTCGTACCTAATTTTTTCTGCTCTGACCAATGACTCTAACAATTCAGGTAACAACCTCCGAACGCGTGTGTCCAAAAATCATCTTGCCATTGCTGTGCGTATCAACGCCTGCCTTTGTCTCAAGCATCGCTTGTACTCTTCGTGAACGTGCTGACGTGACCGCGTGTATACATCGTGTTGAGACTTTCACGTTACTTCACTCGCTCGAGGTCATGATCAGGCTGGCTTATTATTTAACGGCACACCTGTGCAAGCTGCCAACAAGGAGCCAGTCACGTGCAGGTCGTCACTCAATCCCATCGCTTTTCTAGGGCAAGAGGCGCGGTTTTGAGGCACTCCCTCACCGTAAAATTTGAATTTAGAGTATACAGTATCTTCATGAAAGGAGATCTGAAGCAGTGGTCTCCTTAATTTAATGTTTACTCCTCGCATATTTCGCGAGTGCAGTATCAGTGCGCATGTGAACATGTTCAGTTTAGCCTGTGAGATGTGGTATTATCAGGGTAATATTTCATTTTTTTAAATCTACCTTACCATGCTGCCAGTAGTCTACCTATTGAGGTTTTTATTTATGTGTGGTGCTGACAATTTGTATCGTCTATTTTACGTAGTCGTTTTCATTCTTCTTCTCATATTTCATGTATCGTTTTGGTTATGGAAGAGACACACTCTAACAAGGAGTGAGCGGCATGAAAACTACTCATCAACGATTTCATCACTGCGTCACTGAGTGGCTCCATCCGATATTACGCCAGCCCTTAAATCGGCATGCAGCCCTCCTTAATCTGACCACGGGCCTGGCTACAACAGCAGACCGCATGTGACGCTTGCGGTCTACGTTACACGACTATCTCAAAGCACCAAACATCCTATAATACAATCCTGCACATCCCCGTGTTTTCAACGGTGACTTGTCACCGTGTGCTTGGAATAGCTACAGAAACCCGAAAAAGAGTGTATCCAAGGCGGTCTCCCTTCACGCTTGTACAGGGAGTGTTATTTTCCTCAGCTGAAAGGAGTGACGTGCTTCAAGCCAGTGGGAAATTTCACTTTCATTCGTTTCATAAGACTTGATTTTTTTAAGCAAAATAGTAGCATTTCTTAGCACCGTGTGTGGCAGATTCAGTTGAACTTTTACACGTTTACGTTCAAAGCAAATATCATGATGCCCGGTCTGCTTAGGCACCTTGAATGAGATTCCAGCTCTCTTGTCGAGGTCACACTGATGTGCCGCCTTTCAATCATCAATCATATCACAAAATTATGTATATGACCTTGAAGTAGATTAAAATTTTGCTTAATTCTATCCAAGATTTGTGAATTTAAAGCTCTGGTGCATTCTAGACGTTAGTTTTGTATAATAAACGCATTGCTTAAATTTGGCAACCTTCAGTTCATAACCTACATGTGTACCTGCGTCTCCTTCGTTACGTCAGCTACAATCAGCAGCGGAGTCATACCCAAATTGTTAGAAAGTATTTGCTGAATTTCATTTTTATTAGCGAAATCATGATATTTAAAAAAACAATTTCTTGATGCTCTAGAGTTAACAAATTCATTTCCTAGCATCCTGAAATTTTTCATTTTTCTCTATGACAAACTTAGGTCATGTGGTGAACTGATGTCATGTGGTGAACTGATGTCATGTGGTGAACTGATGTCATGTGGTAAACTGATGATTATGTTGTTGGTCGAATTTTTAACTTGTAAGCCTGTCATCATACGATACTTGATTCATTTCCTCACACCTGCGATGATCGTGTAATTACTCCTTTAATTAATGCTTTTTATGTGTAGTTTTTCCTTTAAACTCATTTGATTCTTGGGATTAAATACACTTGGATGGATGTATCAAAAGTGCAGTATATTTCTCTATAGATTACGCTATATGTTTTACTGAATCTAGGTGGTAGGGACCTTATTGCTTTCAATGTTTTTCTGCTCATTTTAAGTTATAGTTTTTGTAGAGTTGCAGATTTCAGGCGAAATCAACTCTACTGTGCTTCAGTTTTTCAACTTAAAGGGGCATGTGTCGGTAAGACTCATTCACCTATGAATGAATTCATATTTGTGAATTTTTAGTTTTTCAGTTCATTTTTACTCTACTTTCAAGAATTTTGAAAAGTCCGTTCGTAAATTAATAGCATTCAATGCACTATCAAAAGTTCTCATTTGACCTCTACATATCGCACCGTGCAAATTTATGTTAAACTTATAGACTTCTTTTTTCTCCACGGTTCAGATTTAGCCCACGCCTGTCACTCCGCGTCATGCTGCAGCTAGTGCTGGCAGCTCTTTGTTTTTGTGAAAGTGTTTCTCAGCTGCTGCTCTCAGGCAAATGTTTCCTGAAATGTATTTCTTTGTTCATGATCTCAAGTGAGGCATAACTGTAACATTTGAGTAACAAGTTTTGGTGCGTCAGGTGTCGCTGCGATGTTTACGCTTCACGAATTTCGTTTTTCCAAGTGTACCAGAACGTTCACTATTAGGATCACATGAATTTTACATACTTTGTCCTCTTTCAATTTTGTTTTACATAGATCCTGAATTACGTATAACCTTTTCCATTATGAAGTTACCGTAGAATTTTTTTTATTAATTTCGCATTTAAGCCAAAGAATCTCTTACCAACGCTTGAATAATGAGTTAATTTTTTACGTAACGTACCGTGAACCCCCTCTCTCCCGCTAGAGAAGACAAGCCAATTGTTTCCATCATCTCGTACCGACACTCATCTTTTATCACGTGTTGTCTCCAAGAGTACCTCTACACTGTTTAATACGAGTATTCTTTCCCCCCTTGCTCCCTGGCGTACTGGTTAGGGTGACAGCCTCGCAGCTTTGAAGTTAGGGTTCGACTCCCGGCTGAGGCACTGATTTTCACGTAACCACGGAATGCTTCTCTTGGAAAAGGAAGCTCAAACCTCACATCCCTCACGCGTTAGTAGCTGTAAGGCATTGAAAACCCAACGGTAAAACATGTTGGAATGAGCAAAGGTTCTTCTTTGATCCAGGTGTGACGCTCATCTCCGCTAAGTGAAGCATTCTGGCGGCAACAATGAAGCAGCCACTCAGCTCGCCTGCCAAGAGGCTTGCGAGATCCGAACTCAACGAAGACGACGAAGCCATGGCCGAGGCCCTCAAGCAAATGGTGCTCTGGCTAGACGAGAGGCCCCACATCACCTGCAGGAGAGGTGAGTTCCTGGGGTGTCTGTCTGGAACGGAAATTTTATTCGTTAGCAAGTTATCTGCGGTGTCTAAGAGAGAAATATGGTTTGTTGGAAGTGAATTTCCTGGAGTGTGTGAATGGGATGTGTTGTTTGTTGGACAGTGAGCTACTTGGAGTGTACGGGGAGAAGTGTGGTTTGTTGGAAGTGAATTTCCTGGAGTGTGTGAATGGGAAGTGTTGTTTGTTAGACAGTGAGCTACCTGCGGTGTCTGGTTGGAGAAGTGTTGTTTGTTGAAAAGGGAGTTGCTTATATGTAGTGTGTCCACTGTGAAAGTGTTGCTTAATGGAATGTCAATTACCATTTCTTGGTGCATCTAGATTGGAAGTGCTGTTTATTCGATTGTCAGTCACCTAGATATATGTACTAGGTGTGACTGAAACGGAAGTGTTGGTTATTGAGAGCCAGTTCACAACACCAGGTGTGCAGTGCGACAAGCCATGACTCGGACACCGTCACTGAGTTCAGTGACACGCAGTTGTGTTTCAGAATTCAGTTTTCATTTCGAACTCACCGCCAAAATTAGGCAAGTTTACTTGATAATGTGAAAATCAACGCAACAATGAATTACAATAAGAAATGTTAGGTTGGTGTTTGTTATGTCACATTGGAAATCTTTTACTCATTGATTTATTTTTGCTAGAATCTGTTTGCTTTACTCTGAAAAATCTTATCAGTTCTCTTTGAAATTTGCCGTGAGCTCGAGTACTAAAGTATTAATTCAATCATAACTACCTCAGCAAACGATTTTTACAAACTTAATAATTTAAGTCAGTATTCACTGACATGATCAGACGGTTTATTTGCTTATTTGAAAACTGCACCAAGCTTTGATACTTTTTTTTTGCCCTGGTTGTGTCTCAGGTACATTGGATTATTTTTACCTGCTAACACACTTGAGTATTTTATTTTCCTAGATCCAATAACTCAGAACTGATGTATGATTCTGTTCCTGTCACGAATTTGCCCAAGTAAGATACAGATGGGTCTCTTGGGATGTTTCTAGCGAACAAATTCGTCTTGTTTTTTACATTTTCCCCCCTAAAACTTGGATAATATAGGGAAAGGAATTTTACGAAAAAGTTATTTATACCCTAAAATATGTATAAAATTAATTTATCAATTGTCATTTCCTGCTCGTATACAAATGGTGGTCCATTGTCAGTACCAAAAATTTGACGTTATCTAGCGAGGTTTGTCGGAGAAGGTCGTGAATTCCATTGTCAAGATAACCTGAACGCGTGTGATATCTGATGGGAAAAATTTTCACCTTAATTTGTCAGTGAACGAATAAAACTATGGAACGAAAATATTGGCTGAGCTGCATGCAAGTTAATTCGTAAAAGCCGTGATGATTGTCACTTGACATAACCCTTTAGGCAGTAATTACAAAGTAGTGTTGAATGGTTTTCACAGAAAATGGCTCGTCGAATGCTGCTGATTTTCCTCGTTTTTATTAGTCCCAAGTCGTACCCTATCAGTGAAATTACTCTAAAATGTTATATTTTTCCCGATGTGAATGTACTGCGCTGCTTGCCCCGGAGTGTGTACCGTCAGCAAGCAAAGGCTGAATTGAGTCGCAGCCTTGACACGAAAGGATACTGCCTAAATCCAGATTACGCATCAACGTACGTGTGCTATTCGTACGCGTACTACTTTTACGTTCCTCATTATGGTTCCTCTCTTAATAGTTGGGTATTTCCGATATGGGTGCAGTGCCGTAACGCTGAGCTGTTCAGTTACGCTCCGCGTAGCTCAATTCTACTCACGAGAGCTCGTACATGGTCAAGGCCTCAGTGCTTGAGTTACGACCATGACCGACTCAGATTACCATAACTTGGAACGTGCTCGTGCATGTGTTATTGCCCATTAATACTGACTATAGATGCTATTGTACGAGTATAGTAGGTCTTAGGAACATAAAAGTTATAGGCTATTAAATTATTATTCATGTTATTCGATTCCACGATTATTCATGGGTAATTCATGTACTTAATTGTATCTAATACACAATTCTAGTAATTCTATCATACCCAACTGCCAAGTTCGACGTTTTGGGTATTTGGATAACGGGGCTTTTCTTTGTTATACGTAGACTTTTGAGAAAAAGTACTCCAGATATATTAACTTTATGCAGGGTCAGTCAAAATGATCTGACACGTTTGTACGTAAAATAAAAGGCAAATAAAGGCAAGAAAGAAAAAAGTGTTTTTATTTTCGAAAAGTATATATACATGTAATGCTATTTTTTTTCATATAATGCTATTTTGTTTTGTTTCTATTGAACAATTTAAAGATGCAATTCGTCAAGAAATTACTGCCATTCCACATGAAATGACCCGCCGAGTTATAGACAACTTTCGTGAACACCTTCGACAGTGTGGGGACAATAATGGATCCCATTTGACTGATTTAATTTTTGAAACATAGTGAAACAAAATGGCATTATATGTACTTTTCAAAAATAAAAACACTTTTTTGTTTCTTTACTTCATTTGCATTTTATTAAACCTACAAATGAGTCAGATCATTTTGCCTGACCCTGTACATATTAATTTTTTTCAATTTAATTAAAGTATATTAACGCTTTTGTTTATGAATTAATTTTTTTAGGTTTAGTTCAATCACAAATTTATTGAATTGCGTTCACTGTTGAATTGACCAAGAATTCATTTTTTTATCGAACTGATTTTCACCGAAAAGAATAAGAGTTTTTCAGTTTGGGAGACATCCGAGTAATTCATAAAGGATCTTTCAAATAATTATGAATTGTAGGTACAAAAAGTGTACAATTTTTTTCGTATCGTTTCGTTTACCAAATAGAATGTAACCTATCTAAAGTTATCGGAACAGGTGCTAATGATAATATTTAAATGATCTGTGACACATGGTCTATTGAATTCGCCAACGATCAAGGATCATGGGCACGATTTTTCTGTGGGCATACAAGAGTGCTGATTTGATAGCACTTCTTTGCCGTACATTTGTTGAAATACATTTGCGAATATCTCCGTTCAGAAAATTATATGGTACGCACCGGGAGATACAAGGGCAACTTCTTATATCTTGCCCCTAACTCTACGCTCTACGCTCCTGTGTCTTTTGTGACCGTAAAAACGACTAGCCAATCAGTATTACGACAGAATACGACGTTGTTCACTTGTCGTTAGTTTCGTGATGCTAGAAAGCCTCTTTATTGCAAGGTCTCAACCTTTATGACATTTTACAACTCTGTGGTGTTAATATTCATATGTGGATTAAAGTATCCCGGACGTATTTAAATTACCAGGATCTGTCTTTACCTTCAATATCTTCGATCGTAGACCTTATTCAAAGTTGCTCTCGAAAAGGCTTTCGATGTACCTTATTTCAAATTGAAGTAAATGTTTGTGTATTTGGCACCGAGCTCAGTTCCTGTCATCTATCTGGCCGAGGGCAGTTACCCTCAGCGTGGTGGTGGCGGCCGCTAGGGTGGAGGGGGGGTGGGGGTTAGGAGACAGTGTGAGGCCAGAATTTTTCGCCCGACTTTTGTAAGTTTTGTGCTGCTAAACCGATCAACGAGTGTGCAAATATCTATTGCTTTTTCAATACCTGTATTTAGCGGCCTAGCTGCCGCTAAATGCTACTGTAATGTGGTTGAAATTTCATCACAATCTGCTGTCCAATTAAAGATTGTGCAATTAATTCAGGAAATGTGTTTACTTATTTATGTAAAGTTATACGAAAAATTTCTGCTCTGGCTTATGTTTGTCATGAATACAAAAAGTAAATATTTGACACGTGCCTATAGCACCGTGTTAGTGTATATCTAGATTTATAAAAGAATATGAAATATGTTCCAACTCGCTGAGGTAACAAGGGTTTTTAATGTATTTCACGAATTTACTTCTTAACATTCATTTGGTCTTGGTCAGCTTATCTGTGTATACGACAAGTATTAGAAGTACCTGCTGTAAGCACCAGTACTTGTATCGTAGGAACTTAGGTACCTGTACGTGGTGTCTGAGGAAGCTCTGAGGTAGTATCTGACGATCATATCATCAGTCTGGTACCATGTTGATTGAGTTTCACCTTCCTATCAGGCGAGCATTTTTCTATCATTCTGGTACTTATTTATTGTCTCGTTCTCTTTATCGAACTGCTACCTTGTTGTTTGAATTTCACCTTCCTATCAGGCCAGCATTTTTCTATCATTCTATCACCCTTTCGTCAGTTTGATTTCCTTCAATCGGAGGAATATTTTATGCCTTTTCATTCATAGGATTGGCTTCGGAGACGTTAGACAATCCATACTGCGCTGATCACGTGTCGTAAATTCTAGATGTTGATATCATTAATTTCTTATATCTCTTTATTTGTTAACTAGTTATTAATAAATCGTGTGTACCTTGAATGGGTGCTAGCTTGACTAGAACTTCTCACAAATGTCAAGATGTAGAAGTGCTGAGGAAGGTGCATGCGTAGTACAAGACTTGAACAGGTAGAGGCCTCAGAAGCAAGGGAACTGAGATGCCTCTTTCATGATAATATACTTCTGTAAAATAAATACTTTCATGATGAGTGAGAAATGCAAGAGTTATTTTTTACATCATTTTGAATGTTTTAATTGTTATGATCAATACTTCTCATCTAAAAACACATTTCCTTATTTTGGGCGGCAATAAAACAAAGTACAACGACGTCTACGAGCATAGTATCAGAGTTGTCACTTATATCATTCACAGTGTATTCTGACACATAAATACTTTCATTTCTTGCATATGATTTTTAATGCAGAAGCGAAAAGAGAAATTTCCGTATTGGATTATAAAATTTAAAATTTTCAATTAGTGTATTTCTCTTGCTATCAAGGTTTCACGTCTCACTTTTCTCCTGATGATTAAAATTACATCAATCTGAATCGCAATATAGATCTCAAATTCCAATTTCTGCTAATCTTTTTAAAAAGAATCGAATCTTTTGTACTAACTCAAAGAATTTTGTATCTCGTTTTGTCATCCTTTACGAACGCAATGATACTGCGTAAAAAATGTTACGGCGCAATACAAATCGGTGCAATGACACAGCGTCGCGCTTTGAGGCGTCAGTGTCATACATGTATTCTTCGAGCTCTTTGTTTGGAGACAATTGTACTGTCTTCATTCTCTTCATACCTGAAAGAGTATAATACATAAATAGCCATGCTGAGTTATTGCAGGATCATCTGAAAGAAATTCAACTCATGAATTACGTCGTTTGAACATTGTAAGGTCAATGGCTTTCTTCATTTTACGTCTTTTCAAATGTAATGGCATTGAAATTTCTCGTGAGCTTACATAACACAACGATTGCCACAGGTCAAATATTTCCCATTCAACTTTCCCGAAGGCTCTAAATTTTATTCAATTGGCACAAATTTACGAAATTCGAATGTTCTATTGGACTATTGATGAGCTTTTCTGAACATGAATATTCTACAACGCAATTTTCTGAAAGTACTGTCAGTAGTCCTAAATTTCAAGTAAACTCCCTTTACTTTGCGCTAGTAGTTAAGAAGTTATCTAGATTTAGAGTTGTAAACCGTACTAAATGTAGCTTTTTTCCTGTCTCAGTGATTAATTTAATAACATACGTAAACTTCGACCTTTGATAAGTTCCCGCACGAGTTATGTCGATAATCGGGGTTCATTATTCGTCTTATCTTGTAGCTTTGTTCATTTATGCGACTTCGTCGGATTTAGATTCCAGTCATTTTACCTTCTGCTTTAGTTTAGTGAATGTGCACGCACCTTGAGACTGAACTTGCCTCGTGTACGTGACCGATCGCGGCCTAGCTGGCGGCTTCCGTGTTTCTGCAAGCGAAGGTCGAAGCCGAAGTCATCAAGTCGTTACGAAATTTTGGATCCTGGAGCTGTGGAGTCTGAACCTCGGTCAAGTCGTGCATAGAGGGTAGATCAGAGAAGTTTTTGTGGTTCAGTTAAGAGATATAGGATGTCTCGAGATAAGAAAAATTTAGCCTGCCGCTAAATGTAGTTCATGTTTTTACTTTGGAAAACAATCTATGCCCCATGTACCATGAAAATGTACTCTGTTTCAAGTTCTTCAACTAATCTTTTCAACTTTCCTGTACCTTTCTATATGTCGAGGGACTTGTTCGTAGCAACGTGAGATTGCAGCTCAGAATAGAGCTGTACGACCACCGTTTGCAGCCGACGTTGCTCGATCTTGGAAGCTTTAGTGCATGGCGTTCGTATAAATATGGTCCTCAGAAGTATGAACTCGCATAATAACTTGTTTTCAGTCCCGTAAAGCATGATATTCATTTCCTGAGCAAGTGTCTGAATTATAACCTGTCACTGGTTGAACTTCGGGAATACTGGCGGGTCCAAGTTGATTCTCATTTCATCATGAGCAGGAGTCGTGGCGAGAGTTGTTTGCATTGAGAGGGAGGAAATGTCCCACCATTTGCAGCTCGTCTGAATGTCAATGTGAGAGATGGAACCGCGAAAATGAAATAATTCTTACTGTCGTTTTTAATATCATGAAACCAGAAAATCTGACCTCGCTTGGCACTCGTACAATCCGTTTTAATTACTGAATTATTTCACTTCTTCAGAATTGGGCCAATTCAGTCGATTCAATGAAGTTCCTGTTTATATCGAAATGCTGTGGTAGTATTCATGTATATGGACTAGCATTTTTATTATGGTACATGATTAGCCAGAATAGAACAACTATTTATTTATTTATTTTGAGACTAAATAAAATAACATTTTTGCTCGAATTGTTGGTTACCTTGTACTGAAATTTATTTTATTCGCTAAGGAAAGAGAAAGACCCCTGTTTCCTATCAATTGAATAATACTGACGTGTAAAACATTCATTTGATCGGAAGCGAGATTTTGAGTTGGTGATTAAACTGGAATTTCACTTCCAAGTTTCCTGAACTAACTTCGTAAAGATGCAATGCTCGACGCTAAAAATAGCCTCAAATCTTGATTGGTTGCTGAGTCATTCTTCATAATTGTAGTTGGGTTGTATGCGATGTTTGTGTGTGTGTGCGGGCCGACGACCTCCTATAATGCCGAGAATTACCCTTCTCCCCGACCGGGTTTTATGATAAGTTGCAAAGTTATTCTTCATAATTCTCAGCGGGTTGTGTACGACTGGTACGTATCAGTGACTGTCGCTGTATAACGACTTTCTATAATGCCGAGAATTACGCTCCTCTCCGACCGGGTTTTATGATAAGTTGCAAAGTTATTCGTCATAATTCTCAGCGGGTTGTGTACGACTGGTACGTATCAGTGACTGTCGCTGTCCAACGACTTTCTATAATGCCGAAAATTACGCTCCTCTCCGACCGGGTTTTTATCGAAGTTAGCAACGCTGCGGAATGCTGAGAACGAATGCATGTTTCCTCAGGTCGTTACAAGGGCCTACCGGGCCTAGGCTGTGCCTGTTGTGTTGTCCGGACGGTGGGGTAGCCATAGCTGCACCTGGACCGACCGCAGCACCACGCGCCAAATGTCAGCTCGATCGGGCCGATCTGTGTTAACAAGAAGATGGAAGTCGCATAGATTGATGATCTTCTGTAGCATGAAAATAAAATGTACTCGTACATAGTACACGTTGATGATGTACTCTGATGAAAAGATAATATATGTCGTATACGTTGATGTTCTGCTCTTGTAAGAGAAGATATGATGTACGTTGATGATATGCTCTGAAAAGACGCTAATATATATGTAGTATATAAATATTGATGATATGCACTAATAGGATAATATGTATGTAGTAGACGTTGATGATTTGCGCTGATAAGATAAAATATGGCTTTGAAAATATGCGATGACAAAAAGATAGAATACGAAGATAATATGCGTTGACAGGATAACGTACAACATAGATTGAATTTTATCGCTCTTCTGTCTGCGCTGTAAATGTTTCAATGGTTTTATAATAATTTTCTGATCGTCCCTCAAAAGGCACTTCATTTCTGTTCGACATGGAAGAAGATGTGTAACATCTTGGGGGCCAGCCAAGTCGGATTACTTATTGAAATTTAGTTAGAAAAATAAATGCACTTGATCTGTCGGATCCATACCACTGACCAAAAAATATTTAATTCGTATTCTTGGCATATACTTGTACGGGCATATTATCTTTGTCTTACGTGGAGAAAGCAAACCAGAGAACGTGCTTAAGGTAAGATATATGCTCTCAGAATATTTATTGAGAAACATTTTATCAGTAGTTTTTGAATGTTGATTTGAGAATATATGTTCTTGTTGATCTCAGACAGAAGTAACCCTAGTAAATTAATGAAGAAATTACTCCACAGAACTCGTCTTTTAGCGGCTGAAACGCATTCCCATTACCTAAAACTCACCTTGTCTCGCCATGCTGCCTAGCGCCAATCAATAATAATCCGATACCTCTTTGATGAAAAAAGTAAGAAGGGATTTGAGGTGAGGATAAAAAAAAGAACTCGGTCGTGCTTGCCCTGCGTCTGCACCAGCCTAGGTCTGCACCAGCCTAGGTCTGCACCAGCCTAGGTCTGCACCAGCTTAGTCGCCAGGCAACTCAGATCGAACACGATTGTGCACCTCGGTCGCTCAGCGGCTCGCGTGAGAACTCAGTAGCGGCACTCTTTTTTGGCCACTCGTAAAGTGGTTGTCGGAATTGAATGTACTTCGTATCGTATTGATTTGGCCTCGTTGTACTTGATAGGTATCGCAGTCGAACTGAAAGAGAAGTTCATGTAATTAAATTTCAATCTTTATGAATACCGTAAAGGAAAAAAATTCTGTTTCAATTTATTAGATAAGCAAGGATGGGCTTTTTTTAAATTCTCAAATAGAACAAAAGGGCTTAAGTGTGAATGGGATGCCCCCTTCAAAAGACTGGGCTCATTCATGCCTGTTATTGTTGGGGCCTTGACCGAGAAATGCGCTCCTCTGAACAGCGTCGTGAAGCGTCATCCTCGAACTCGAGAACCTGTGATGTGGTAGACATAAAGTTAGAGCATTTTATAAACAAAAGAAAATCCAGTTGTTCGAGAAACTGAACCATGTTGAAATGAAGCAAATGTTTTTACCAGGATAATTTTTTATCCTAAAATTCAACTTCAAAACTTCACCGCCATAGTCCTCAGTCGAAGAATCGGAAAGATTTCAACTCCGTGAAACCGGCTTCAACGGTCTGACTCGCCGACCTAAAATTATTCCGCAATACCAATTTTGGTTGATTTCTTGCGTAACTTTACACGATGAGCAGCTTGGACGGTCGTTTTCCTTGTGTTATGCGTTTTAAATTTGCTGATTTGAGTGCGCCAGACGCGACAGGAAGGCGGTTCATGCACTTCCACGCAGCGTTTTATTGCGGTACCGTACGACGAATTGCTTGCGTAATTTCCGTCCTGCTTTCATTGTTTAACGTGTTTTTTGCGTGCTGTTCATCCTTACTCGGACTTTGGATTGTACCGTGCATTGGTCTAACTTTAAAGCCTTTTATTCTACTAAAACAAACGATGTCTCACAGTCTGTGAGGCATGAAAGTCACCATTCAATCAATATTAGTTCCTATCGAATCACAAATTGGTCCTCAATTGAGACTCTTACTGACTTATTTCTTGATCACGTTTCCAATTTCAGGCGCTTTCTAGTCCCCTAATAGAATGCGTTTCATTATCTTTGTAGGTTAGTCCTAGTGCTGGAGGCCGGACACCGTGACCTATCGCGTCGTAAACAATAGTGATAAGAAAAATGGGACCTTTATCGATCCGAGTGTGTGTCCGGGTACCTTTTTTCCTTACATTGTAAAGATTTCCTCCCTAAATTGTCTCGATTGTTATCAACTTCAGGAGGAAGGACGAATGAGTTGATACTATCCATCTCTTCAAATTCCCAAAATAAAATTAAATAATTGTCATATGATCAAATAACTCGTGTTTTTTTACTGAATGAATTAAAATGGGGATAAAATATTCAAAACCGTTTAAGATCTACGTTATTGAGATCCATTCGTACTACTAGTGTTCAGGTGCCGTGTTACTCATGTTGAGGCAGGACTCGTTTAAAGAGTTAAAACGCATGGCTATCGTTGTATAACTAGTAAAATGTATTTTTGGCGAGCTCATCTCACGAGGTATGATAGAATCATAAAGGCTTCTTCAAATCTACCTTACACGTAAAAAACATTAGAATTTCATACGTTCGTGTTTCACCCTCACACGTTTTAACTATGGGCGATTTTGCAAGATCTATGAAATGTATATTTTTTAAGGTCTTTTTGTTCACTTGTTGGTTTGCTGAAACATTAAATAAGATGGAAAAAGACTAGAATAGAAATAATTCTTGCGAATAACATATTTACCAATTCCGTGTGACGCAACTGTAATCTATGTAAGTAAATCCTTCAAAAACCGGATCGATTTAGCTGGACGTCATATCTAGTTGCTGTGTGTTTTTTTTCTGCTGCTTCAAGCTGCACTTACGATACGTACATAAACTCTGCGCAAGTCACCCACAGCGTAGGAGACTATGTCACAATTTCAAGATGTTCATGATTGTGTTTAGGCACCCAATTAGCCTCTTGGAGTTAGTTGATTGAGGCAAATTAAAGGGTTTGGTTACCGTTCGACTGATTTCTACTTCAGTCTTCTCAAAACTCGTCACCCACGGAAATTTAAGCCATTATTCTAAAGGCATGTCGAGTGCTCACTTGTCAAATTTCTTGTCAAACGTCGAGTTCACATTTTTCCCTTATATTTCCATTACCGTTTGATA
Source organism: Orchestia grillus (assembly GCA_014899125.1). Taxonomy (NCBI): domain Eukaryota; kingdom Metazoa; phylum Arthropoda; class Malacostraca; order Amphipoda; family Talitridae; genus Orchestia; species Orchestia grillus. Next base: position 9,102 of record VOMN01051209.1, on the reverse strand, counting down.
TGTTACTATTCATTCTCCGTGTTTATTGGAACTGATGGATACATTTTGATTTACCACGCTTACAAAATTGACGTCGAGTTAACCTTTGCTTAATGCACTAATTTTTAAGACGATTCTTCTTTATTGTCTGACATTTTAACCTCCCGGAAAAATATGCATTCCCTGTTTCAAAGCCATAAAACTCGGTCTGCCATCAGAAAACTCCAAAGTACACGGCGGTGGTAGAGGGGGCAGAAGAGATTCATCTATTTGTTTCTCTCAAGAGCGAAAAAATTGTGTCCAGCACTAACATTTAGTTTGTATAAATGTCACCAGGAGTCACTGTCATTTTTTTTTGCTTTAAGTTAACGCAGATTTAGCGAACGAGGCTCATGAGAATATAACATGCAATAGGTGGAATGTAGAGTGATGACATTGAAGCCTACAAGTAGATGTCTACAAGAGTAGCAGCTTCACTGGGCACATCTGACGTCCCTTCTCTCTAATGATAGTCCAGATGCGGGAAAACCAATGTAATCTATAACGAAAAGATTAGTACTTCACAAATTTCGACGGATGAGTACGAAGTAATTATCACCACATTGAAAGTTAAATAACGTCAAATCGCCTGAACGTCTAAATCCAAGGGAAAAGATCGACATTTATAAATTACTAGTAATAATTAAGTTGACAATGGGTATAGTCCCATGAGATTTTCATGAGTTAATGGTCAGAGTCTAGAAATCTGAAGTTTGGCGCGCGACAGGTTTCTACACCTCGAGGAAGCAGTGTACATAGCTCTGCCCTGAGGAGTTGGTTCCAGTTAGATGATCTGCATGAGCCAGCCCTGTGCGTTCGGGCCAACAGCTTTCTTCCCTATGCGATCAGTCTCGAGAGGTGTCGGTCCTGTACAAGAGTATCCCCAGCGTGTGCCATGTAAAGCATGTGGAATTTGTGATAACTCAGGGTAAATACGGTGCGCAGTCGCTCAGGTGAGCTGGTCTTAAGCTGGCTCGACGGAATTACACGTTTACTCTAGATAAGATCAAAATGAAATTAAGAAATTATTAAACAGACAACTTCTACCTTTCCGGGAATTTTCAATTATTGCGTTTTGATTTACTCGGCGAATTCACAAGTTTTGTCATCCAGAGGTATTTTCATCGCTACCTTGTGCAGCAGAGGTATAATTCAATCAATGAGCTATTGTTTCGTTGACTAAATTTTCAGCACGGAGAACAATAAGATGTAGTAGAAATTACAAACATTGATTGGCGTGTCTGAAAATAATAAAGTAAAACAATAAACACACAAATTATGGTCTACCTAATATTACAATTACGAGTCAATTCAGTTTTGAACATCCTACAATAAAGAAACCGTTTTACTCGGTATTTCAAATAATCTCTCTACAACACTAAATACTAATAAAGTTTCGTTGAAGAACAACATGCGAGCGCAGGCAGCAGACTAAGCGACCAGAAGCAGGAGCCAAAGCACAAGCGCAACCAAGTTCGAGATTACGTGTAAAATCTAAACTTTTTTGTACCTACCCGAAGTATCTAGAGAAACCTAAAACTTGCAATTTTGGCTCTTATAATTATGTCGTCAAACATTTCCTGCATTTTCCTGTGTTTTCTTCCTGCTTATGTGAATTAGAATGGGGGTAAAATATTCCAAATCACTTATATTGAACTAAAAAGAAGACATTCAAATAGTGACGTGAAATTGAAAGTAGGTCATTTTGACCTATTTATCCGTCATGTTAAAAAGATAGGAAACCGTTGCGCTTAATCCTGGTGAATTTTTGAATACCACGAATTAGTTTGAATTCGCCAGTCAAGCATAATAAAGTTTGTCTTGAGCTTAACCGAAAACTAACTAGCGCGTTAGTTACTTACTAAATTACTAAAACTAAGACACTGCAACCAGCATGCTAGCTCAACCAGTGGGAAATAGCACAACGATTGACGACGATCTTCTGCGGCTGCTGCCCGGCGGTGAGAGGCGAAATGATCTGTTAATTGATGACGTTTAGAAAGACGTTTGACTTCGATTTCCTGCTGATTTTGTCGCATGAATTTAAAACTAATGACAGTTTTATCATAAGGCAATGTACAGTTGCCGCGACTGCGACCTCGTGCTGCTTACATTTACGGTCAGGCCAAAGCACGTCTACTCCAGCGCAGGCGCAGGTGTGGCGGGTGAAGCACTTACGTACATCGCGCCGTTTACCGAGAAAATATCAACATTATAATGGACGAATTAACGGCCACAGAGGAAGGCTATTTGGAAGTCAAGCCTGCCGGTATCACGTAACCTCGAGTGGCTTTATTTCTGTGTTATTTGCGGTTTAAAGTGCGATGTGCCGCTCATGTCACGACGCTAGTGCGTTGCAGATCACTTAAAGCTCGCGGGATTCCATCTTCAAGGTTAACAAAAACAAGTAACTGCCATTCGAAGTGGTGTGCTGATAGCTTCATACGCTCTGCTTGGTGTGATGATTCTGAAATGTGATTCAAAGATAGAAATACTCGACTGTTTTTGTGCATCCGTTCTTCTTATTTGTTTTTTTAGCGCAATGAGCGACTTAAATTTTGTTTTGATTTATTTTTACTTGAACACGAGCATTTGTGTAATATAACGAAAAGGTAACATCAGTACGCATTTAAACCGAGCGTTTTAAGCCACTGCGGAAGCTCACTGTGTCCATGTCAGAGTCGTACGTTTGAAAATGATTGATCTTATGAAGCTCTGGTTCGAGTCGCCATTATTGCGCAGCTCTGAATGCTTTCCAAGTGACCCTTGATTGTCAGGATGTTTCGTGCCAATTAGTCGTTGATGCAGTTCTTTGAGGAGATACTTTCCCTACGTGTACAGGCGGTACATGTTATATATTTTCGTGAGTAGATGCAAACACCTCCGATGTAATAACATAAAAGCAATTGAATTGGGCGTATAGCTGACTGATACTAGCCTGCTGGCTGTTATCAGTTCACTGCCGTGTAAGAATTATTGCGCAATGGCGGGTGCATGTGCCCTTTCGGAGTCATACATAGGCTAGGTTAGTTAGGTTTGTCTATCGTGTGCCATGGGGACAGGCGACACCAGAGGGCACTGTTAAGTTAAGTTAGCTCTAGCTAGGTTTTTGGGACTTATATCGTTCGCGCCATTTTGGCTATTTCCATTTTCATGTCTTCCTCGCTGATTTCTCTTATTTCTTTTCCATTTTGCTTCTTACCGTTCTGTTGGTACGCGCAGGGAATCCAGTGCTGGAACACACCTGTGCGTAGATTCCACGTTTTCTATAAATTGTCCCTTTTTTTCGCTCATTTTGGATGCCCTTCCATGAGACGAAGAATCTTTAAACATAACTAGTTATCTAATCTAATCCGTACACGCATAAGTCTCTTGTTTATACCCGCGTCTTATAGAAAGCAGGCACATGCAAGACTTTTTGAGAAAAAATATTCCCATATAAAAAACTGCGTTGTAGTTTCTATATAACAATTTTATTTTTGTTTTATAATTATTGCTATTATTAGTTTCAAAACAGTATAATTTCTGTATTATTGTTACTCACTATGATTATTACAATTGTCATTACCGTCGTATTATCGTCGTTAACTCAATGAATATCATAACCGCTATTACGTCTCTCACCATAGTTCTAGTGTACACCCAGATAGATCAATTTGGTTTTCCCAGCATCCGTGTACACACCGCTGTACTGAGAAAACGTCGGTGTCGTGCACCTCGTGACGCATACTTCCATTTGTCGTATAGTTAGAGCTACATGTGACTCAAGAAGTGTTCTGCTCTCACGAGGTCACTTGACCACGCAAGCTCAAGGTGACTTTAATTTTACGAGCTAAGCCGACAAAGTAAAGAGCAAATTGCAAGGTGACAATGTTGGTTGTATGCGAATAAGCTCGAGTGACTCCATCTGTTTTTTAGGGGTTGTTTTCACTGGGGAACTTTTTTTTCATGGCTGGATTTGTCACGCGATCGTTCATTCCGAATTGAGGTATGGCATACCGAAAGTATCTCACTCGAAGTAGCAGCTGAAGGAAAGACTCATGATATTTTCATGTTAGGGAATGTTCATTTTTTCATTTTTCGGTGATTCTCACTCAAGAGGAATTTCTCCCAAGAAACAAGCTTGGTCAATTGGTGGATAGATTCCTTTTGGTGATGAAAACTGAAGAAGTTACGGTTACAAGACTGCGCTTGAATTTCATTCTAATTCCAATTTAACACGTGTTCATTGTAACAACTACTGCATTAGTTTCCTTATTACTTTTTGAACTGATTCGTTTAAGTTTAGAGGCAATAAACTTTTACGTGAACCCAGTTCGTATGTCCAGATCTATAGACCGTAAAGCTTAGGCGCTAAATTTCACTAATTAATTTGCCTCTGGTATCGACACTGCATCATTCGTGGAAGATGCAAAACATATTTCTATCTCGTCATCTCTTGAAAGTCCAGCGATTGGCGATCGTCACCTTCATCCTTGATAAATCAGCGACGAGAGAAGTATTACAGCGAAATCCCATTTTTTGCTTCGTAATCGTGAATACACACTGGGAGAATTCGTCGTTTTTGTACCAACCAGACGAGGCTGCAAGAGTGTGATGAAGGTCAGATGTGAGTGAGTGGGGAGAGACTGTAACATTTTTCCCAAACTCGGAAGTCATGCTTGTTTCGCACGACGTTCTCGTTCACAAGTGTGTTTGTTAACGCGCTTTAGTAACGTGCTTTATTTGTTGGAGAGCTGACCGACTTAAGATCTCCGGCAATAGAGGTCAAGAGCAAAGTTACGTAACCATTACGGCTGTTCAGGCAATTACGGCACCAGAGTAATGATGCGTGCCGTCATCGCCGTGGGACTCCACTGACTGCAAATCATCATCATCATCATCATTGGACTTTTCTTACCATTGAGTAAATGTAGTGTCATGCGAACGTCGTTTAAAGGTTCGATGTTCGTATGGGAATGAAAAAAATGTGGTTTATGATTAAGCCGTACGATACTCAACGCATTATTCATTATTACGATATAAGTCCCAATGTAGAATTGTTTCATGATTTAGTTTCAGTAGACCAAGATGGAGAAAGGAATCCCTTGACCTCCAATTTGTTTGAGAATCGTGCGGGATGTCAGCTCAAGAAGTGCAATGAGAAGTGTTATTTTTTGCAAATCTTTTCAATATTGTAAGGCTTATCTGTGAGTCCGTGTGTGTATCAAAAAGTGAGCTCTGATCAGAGGCAAAAAGTACTCAATTTTAATCTTCACTCACGGGGCTAGTTTAGCAATTTAGTTTATGAACCACGTATGAATAACATTGACGTAATCGAAATTGGAGGACAAAGAATCATACCTTAAACCACTTGACATGTTTTTCTTTAAACAAGTCGCGAGATATTAAGAAAGGAAGGAAATTTTTTACCCGCATTGCACTTGAGACACGGAGATCAATTTGGAATAGATGTGCTCGTACCTGGCCTGCCAGACGTGCATGGACCGAGTAGTATTATCGTACTTGACACACACTAAAATTAATAAGTACGACAGTAAGGAACTCTAATACCACACAGAAAATTAACACCCTATTATGCTTCCTTCACACTCGTGTCCTGTGTTATTCATGCAGCTCATCAATTTACATATTTTTGTGAACTCACACTAGTCCGCGTGAAAGTACGGCTCACCAGGGAGAAGCTAATAACAATTTTCACACCTCATTTAATTTACCGTTCAACATACCCAGATATTTAGCCATTGTTTTAGAAGAGCATTTCGAGCTGGTATGAACTTCCAGTCCATGCACACCGACGTTATTAAATTACTTTTTCAGTCAATATTAGGAATATTAATTTAACTCTTCAAACTGCAGTGGATGAGGAGTCCAGGGATCCCGTTTTACGACAGCGCTTCGTCAGTGTGGCTCGTAGACTTCGTTTTTACGTAAAAAATGTTCATCGATTTTGGTATTCAAAACCCATTGTTTGAATTCTTTCCCTTTGGGTACGAGATCTATTTTTTTACACCATGTCAGACGTCACGATTTTCTTAGGGATTCATTTATATATTTTTTATTGATCTAATTTCTGTGGTATTTTCGATAACGATGTCATTCAAGCTAGCCGTTCTCGAAAAATTATATTAATTTTGAAACAATGAAATTTCAGACAATGATATTTGCCAACTGCCAACACTGCACTGGTCAACACTGCAGCTAACATTGACGCAATTTCTCCGGAATAACCTGCTCCCTCGTGCTATCAATCTTTATTTTGTGAACAAATATGTGCGTTCGGACGTTGTTCTGAATTTATTTAGAGCTGAATCAATAGAAATCATGATCAGATATGGGCGAATTGTTACCCATGCGATCGTACGGCTTCAGTCATCGCGAACGATGCCTTGTTGTACTTCTGCCGCCGTAATTTCCACCGCCAGGTCAGCTCATATGCACTCCCATGTCCCTACGAGTCTGTACCTTGAGCTGCTGGAAAAATTCTACCTGTGTTTCAAATGTACTTGTAAAATGAAACATCTTTCCTTTTCTGAAGACTACCGTCCGTTTTGAGACGCAGCCACTCACACACGTCCACCTACACTCAGTGATGATGCCATTCGCACACGTCCACCTACACTCAGTGATGATGCCACTCACACACGTCCACCTACACTCAGTGATGATACTCTCGAGCGAGGTTGTGGCTGAGCCTAAGCGTGTTGCAACATGCGATGGTGTAAGCAGCGCGGCGTTGCGCGTCGCTTTTTGTGGTGGCCTCCGTTTTATTGACACGAGACTTGAGCGCTGCAAGCAAACAAAGCTGTTGCCTTGGGCGGCGGTGTTACGCTCACAGAAATTTCTCATCTTGCTCTTGTTGGTCTTCCAGTACTGGCGTACGTGTCCCATTTTCTCTCTGGTCACTGCACTCTTTGTGTTGTTGATCGTGAATGCGCTATGTATGTTGTTATTTCGTTGTTTGTTCTCTAATGCGCAAGTGGCTACGTGCTAGCCTCTTATCCAGGAGGTCCCGGGTTTGATCCCGGGTGGAGTGCTTCCCTTTAGGAGAGGAATATACAACACGTTATTCCAAAATGGCGCCACGTCTTTTTCCCCTTGTCGAGGTGTACGAACTTCTTCCAAGGAAAGAATCCTCGGATCGTGAAGTCTGTTCTTGTGCTCTTCTGTGCGTAGTTAATGACCATGCTTTTTTTGTTCCTTACCCTTTGAGCCATGAACATTTTAATATCACTCGAAATACATTCGAAACTTAATAACGTTATTTACGCTTAACTTGGAATATCTGAATGTTTACATGATCAGTTTTGCTGATGAATGTATCGAGTTCCTGAGTTGCCAGAAGCATAGTATACCCTTGGTAGGTGTTCCAAGGGGGTTTCGATTCGATGTCGTCTACCTCAGGAATATAAATGTGCTTATGATAACGCCGAACGAAAACTGATCCCTAACTGGGGTATCCGTGTGGTACTCAGAGGGTTAATTTCGCTGTGTGAGAATATTTGCTCCTCCTGCACATCTGATAAAGTTTCACGTTATCTTTTCCCGAGAAAGAAACATTTGGTGAGGACCGAACACCCCTCATGACCATCCCGCTGTATAAGCGTGACTCTCCAGAAGCTTATCGTTTTTAAATGTTAAATATATCACTGATGACAAATTTATGATGGGTTTTCAGAGTGTTACTTTGTTTCAGACTCGAATTTCCTGCTCCGCTTTTTACGCTCACGTAAATACCGGACGGAGGAGGCCCAGGAGCAGCTGCAGAAGTACGTAAAGATGAGGGAGGAGCACCCCAAGTGGTTCAAGAACCTTGACGTGCAGGACCCTGTGATCATGGAGCTCATCGACGGCGGTTACTACTTCGCCCTGCCCGAGCGGGACAAGGCTGGCAGGCGGGTGTTCTTCAACAGGACAGGTACATACTGGCGGGGGGATGTTGGTAGAGTTGGTGCATACTGGCGTGTGTGATGTTGGTAGAGTTGGGGGATGCTGATAAACGAAGTGAATGGTGACCAAATTGACGGGTGCTAACGGCACTACACAGCTCGTGCAAGAAGTTTGTCGCACCCTGGTAATTTGTAGACATAATTTAAATAATTTTTAAAAGTTTTCTCATAACATGTATCAAGAAAAATAATATGGTAACAATAGTTGCGTTCAGTGTCACTGGTATTCAGCATTGTACTGCTGACACCGCGACAATAAGCATGAAAAATCCTACTGGAAGAACCTACGTAGCAAACTCTGTCTTTGACAAAGTACAGGTTATAGGTTTGCACCAGGCTGCAAAATCCGCCTGAAAAGTGCATCAAATGATGGCCATTAGACTCAAGACTGTGCATGAAGCAATTACTCAGTGGAAAAAGAGTAAACCAATTTTTCCCATGAACGTGTTCCTCACAGCTTGTTAAACACCCGCTTCAAAACTTGAGAATTTTTTTTATTTTGATGCGTTCAAATTTCTTGGTTTAATGTATAACTAAAAAAAACCATCATCACTGAACATCAGGATGCTCGTCGTTTTATTGAAATTATAAAGTTTTCCAAAATGCATTAATGATCGAAATTTTCCTGAGCACCTTTGTTCAAACTCTCAGTGGACCTCGAACTCGTCGCAGCACGAGGCTTTTTATAGGCAAACAGAGCTGGCGAAACGTTGACATTGACCTGCAGGCTCAGGCCCAATGTTTTCTTGGATGTACTGAACGGGAGTTTCACAGATCGCGACCCTGACTCTCACCCCATCTTCACAATCCTAATCCTGACACCGTGGCTCTAACCCTGACATCACAGTTCTAACCCTGACATCACAGTTCTAACCCTGACATCACGACCCTAACCGTGACATCACGACCCTAACCCTGTCATCATTACCCTAACCCTGACATCCCGATCCCTTACCATGATGAGCACACCAAGTCTGGTATTTCCTGAAGCAAAATTTGGCTTGAATGTCCCTGACTCCGGCACTGCCCACCACTCAGCGTTCTGGTGGGGCCTCGCATGCGATTGGGGCCGTCCCGCCGTCCCCTTGTGATGCGCCTCACGTGTGCCTGCGTGCTGCAACGTGATGCGTGGTGG
>VOMN01051206.1:0-11895 GCA_014899125.1 Orchestia grillus | reverse complement strand
GGTCACCCGTTACAAGGGACATCCGCTAAATGGTCCAAATGCACTGGAACCGAATCAAATGTATGAAAACTAGGGTAATTTTGACATTTTATTAGGCTCGGGAGCCAGGTGACAAGAACCAAGTGGTTAAATAGAATTTCGTACATATATCAATGATCGTGAGATATGTAACGATGAAGAAAATTATTATGGTTGACACAAATATCATTCAATCCTCTTATATTTAATAAGAACCTTAACATATTTAAAAGTTAAACATCGTTAGGGGGTAATTTATTGAGTAGGTTTTCCTTAACGCGTTTCTCCATCAAAGCAATAGACAGCGTCACGTTAGATCTCGTCCTGCATCTAAACTAGCAAATAAATAAATTAACTTTTTATTATCCAGTATTGTATAGTTGTTATACATATAGCATTCATTTTTTCCGTGCTCGCAGTTAACCTGTAAAAATTGTAAAATTACTTGAAACTGATCAATTAATTTGACACTTTGTGGTTGCATTGAAATATTTTTACTTAAAGTAGTAACTGCTAATCACAGTTTCTTTAATTCCTTTACAGCAAAATGGGTTTGACATAGGTTTTAATACATCATACCGAATAGGTAATACATGGTACAAGGGCCACCCGGTTATAGTATAAGGACTAAAATATCTAGTCCCATTTTGACCCTTACGGGCGGAATCGACTGTTACTTGAAAATGATACATGCGTACTTTTAAATTATATATAACTGGCTTCTTTTTATCGTTTACAAAACTCTGGGTGATTCTCCTTTGATGGTTCAGAGTTATTAAATACATTCGAATGGAGTAATAACGCTCAACATGCATTCAAATTTATTTCAGAAACATACTAATTTATATTGGCTTCCAATTAGTTAGATTGAACACCGAAAAAAATTCACTTCTACGAACTATTAAACTGAATGGAAGAAATTGGCGATTTCCAGGTTATCAAGTATGAAAATTATTTGCTACATAAGATTTCTGCGTTTTTGCCTCGTTGTCTGATTATCTTCTTAAATGAGGTGTGTCTAAGATTGAGGGAGTAAATCATAGATCAAGCTTGTTGGCAACTTGCCTGCTGATTGAGAACTGCCATCAATGCAGACATCGCTATGATGACGTTGGGATGTCTTTGGAAGAGGTCCATGAGGACAACTTCCATTTGGAATAATGTTTTAATTGTTGGATGAAAATTCTTACTAAAAAAATACAATATTAAGCACATTTCATGCCTCTGACGTATATTCGAAGAATCCTATTGCGAGTCAATTATCATGTAATAATTCGTGGAGAAATTAACACGACACAGAAATCAAACAGAAACACAACTAAAAAATTTCGACCCATAATTCGGAAATCATTGTACCTGATAGTCATGATGGATCTTTTTCGAACTATCTCAAGTTTTGAAGACGGCAAAATCGCAATACTTTTCACTTAACCCTGATTACGAATCCGATTGTAGAAGAGCCGAATCAAATGGGATAACAGATTCACAACGCGCGGTTAGGGCCGCATACATTTCATCCTGAATACTTCAACACAAACGTCAAAATCAAAACACGTGCACACTGAAGGAAAAAACTATTCATTTTTTCATAACCATAACCTACGCATCTGCTTACATCTATGAGGGCATCTTACTACCCATCATGAGTGATAAAAGTAAGTCTAGACTATCCTAGAAAACAATTTTTTTGCATTTAGTGAAGAAAAAATTCACGAGGATAAATTGGGTAACGGCTTCCAATGAAGTTAGTCAAAAATAACAGTAAATTCTTTAAGTTACAAGCAATCAAATGCTTCCAGAGTATTTGGATATCAGATCAGGTAAAGCCAAATTTGTACCACATTGAATGTTTTACACCCATTCAATCACTATTATTTACTCAGCATTAACTGACTTCAAGACGTTTGCTTCTCAGTTAAAACAGAGTGAGAAGATCCTAGAGAAAGAATGAAGCCATTACTCAACTACAAGAGAGATGGCATGCTTCGCGCAGAAATCAGCGAAATCACTAACTTAAATTAATATCACATGAAGTCCAGAACGAGTCAAAATAACTATTTCTTATCACAGTATATTTTGTTAAAATTTTTCTATATAAGAAGTTAATGCACTCTCAGTGACGCAGCGCAAAATTTAAAAGCAACTCAGAAGAAAATAAAGCAATGAAAGATAACGTCTGATAAACGGGAACTGCAGTCGTGGCTTATAGAAGGGATGAGCTAGACGAATCATCCCAGCATCGCCACAAGATCACAGAATCAACACCGAATCAAACGTTCAACTCGAATGCTCATCTTAAAAATTGATCATGCTTTAATATTGGATATTTTCCCTCAATTTTAAAATGTAAATGATGTCTTTGTCTCAAAATGCTCTCGATTGTATTTTTTTCGTTTCAGCCACCAAGATCTGACACGTTCGTCTTTTCACTGCTAAGGCATCCCTCGAAACCGGCAATTGGATTTAGGTTCAAGTTTGTTTAAAACCGCCCTAACTTTGTTAATGCTTCAAGCCTTTCTAACAACAACGCGTCCGTACTAGACACTGATGATCCAATCGCTCATACCAAAATGCTGCTCTGAACTTTTCGAGTAGTGTGTACCATCTACAATAGAATTTGTTGCTGTGAAGCCCAATTGGGCCTCCAAACATTTGGATGGAAGAGTTTCAAACTGTAAGTGGAATTGAACTCTTTTCAAATATAATGTCATGGAAAGCACAGACTCGAATGAATGTAAAGAAGAGCGGTTTCAAGTCTGATGAATCGCTTTGACAGGAGGTGGCGACGTGATATACGACATGGAATAATAAGATGAGAGAATTAACCACCTACTGCATATGCGTACGATTGTGTCTCATGAAAAGTCGAGCATTTTGATTCGAAAAAGAATGAAAACAGGTTGAAAATACATTTAAGACAATCAAAGCATAGACAAACCGATGCATCAAGTAGATTGAAAGCCAAATTGAATTTACAGTGTCATAGAGACAAGTGAAACGATTGCAGGACTATGATTAACATAACACGATGGTAGGCTAGTGGCATAACTAAAAAAGTATATTGTCTGGTGGAATCCTACTTTATTTTAACATTAGCCGGTCAAAATTCGTGCTATTATCACTTGATACGACACATTTGCTGTGGTACAAAGATTCATTGAACTTGCACTGAGTAGATGTTTCCGTATACTTGAACTGAAGTCAAGTTAGTGTGTGACTGATGCCAACCAGGCACACAAATTCTTTTTTGAGGACTTCATCACTGCTTGAGCTAACCCACTGTTGTTGGAAAGTTCCATGCAGACGAGAATTTAATAATACTGAAAAATATTTGTGGTAATCATCATCGGTGATTGATGACCCTAAGTTGAACTCGTTCTCTGGTAGACGTAAAATGGAAGTTTAAATCAGTTTGCGTAGTCATCCCATGGAAGGGTGACAGTAAGTTGGCAAAGGTCGTAGTGTGCGTCTCTTGGGGCGAGCTTGGGTAACCCACAACGCCTCATGGAGATGTTCCTACGTCATCGCCCATAGAACGAAGGGGCAAATTTATTTCTCACTGTTTACTTTAGCTCCATGCTTGCAACGTTATTCATAGGCTGGTTCGTGACGAAGGTTCACGTAAGTATGTATGGAAGAGCTTAAATGAAGGCAATTGTCGCCACTGTTGCATCTTCAGGCTGGGGCTAACAACAATTTTTTTAATGAAGGGGAAAGGAATCTGTTTAAAGTTCAACCTGTCAAATGTCACGCTCAGCATGCTTACGAAGAAGCCACGATTGTTGAATGCACCGCCGACCGATTGACCAGAGACTGTTACCAGGTTAAGTCGTAAGTTGAGAGGAAAATTGCCTTTGTTTCCCCTCGAACTTGCGTTGCGTGCATAACTTTATGATGTGCTACAAGAATATTTCCTGCCTTTGATTTGTTTTTGAGTGTTATTTTTGCGGAGTGATTAGCTCAATGGCTACGGTTGCCGTCTTTGCTTCCATGGCTTTCGTTGTAAGCTCTTGCTTTTAGAAAAAAAAATTCATGAGGCACGTTCCTATGTTTGTGTTGTTTGAATTGTTGTTGTGCAACAGAGTTACAACTCATATTCAGTTTTCCGAGAAACGAGTTGTAAGTTTTTTTATGCGAACAATTATACGCGTCAGAGTCATTTTCTTACGCATAAATACACAGACACATCAAAGAAACTGCATCATAAGTGGAAGTTGGCGAGTGCTGTGACAATATTAACTTTACATGCGTGTGCTTTGGACTGAACTCCGTATTTTGGCGCCGCTTTTAACCATTTTATTATATTTTGTTACGCCAATTCAATTTTTGTCACCTGTTCGTTGTTTCCAGATTTAGTTGCTTCCAGATAACATTCGATGGCACCCCATCGCGTTAGAGGGTAGAAACGCAGCCGGTGCAGGGACTCAGTTTTCAATAAATCGGTGACGCAGAAAATAAACCTGCGTGAGGCTATGGACCTTAGCTCTTTTTTTTCCAATAACACCTAATTTGTTCTCTCGTAAAATCATTACTCTGTCAAGATGCTCTTCGTGAATTGAAACTATAACGAAGTATCAGAAAATGTCTCGGGTCGAGCATCGAAGTTACAGGTACGCAAAGCTCCTGCAAAACGAGTGGCACACTCTTCTATCTTAGCCACAATTTTCACATTAGAGTTGCTCCACGTCAACGTTGGCCCAAGCTCGTGTGCGGACGATGAGCTGCCGTATACAGCAATGGTGAAGTCCAGAAAACTTGCACGGTAAAAACCATTCTGGAACAAAAATGGGCATATTTATTTCGGACAATAACGCGTTTTCTTTCTATCTTTTGTGGTGTTCTACGTTGATCTTGGCTATTGTATTGGGTTGCACCGCGTCCCGCCATACTTCATCAGTTCTTGCTTGTCCTTTATCGTTTTTTAGCATGTCTGTTTCGTGACGGTTCTGAGGTGGTTACAGAGGGAGTCAGGTGCTGTGTAGGAGGTGCACACCCAGAGGCGCCACCGTTGCTTCAAGTTTCTTAACTCTAGCAAACTTAATGTCAATATGGTCAAATTTCTTATATGGAAAATTTCAGTTTTAGCCTGCATGGTTTGTCCGTCAAGTTATAAGTAAACTTAAAACGAACATCAGTCTGTCTTAACCTGTAAATCGACTTCCAGTAACTAATCTTTTTATTATTATCACTTCAAGCCCATGGATTTACCACAGCGTAACGTTAGTTAGTTCTCACGATTATGTCCTATCGACATAGCTGCAATATATCTATATTTCAACTACACTTTGTCATACGCTAGTTTAGCTTTTACACGATGCGCTTTTGGGGGGTTTTAAGCCCACTGTTTGAGGAAAATTTAAATTTAAGTTCTTTGCGATTTCAAAATGAACATGCGAAGTGTAAGCATAAAATTTTATTGGATCTGACACCAGGGCCATGTGATGCACGAGTCAGGGGTGCAAGATAAGGAGAGCAGGAACCTTCGCTCCAACTGCCCACAAGCCCACCCTGTAGAACTTTTTCACCTCTCGATCGACAAATGTGTATAATACCGAATAAAATAAATTAGATGGAGACAATGTCGAATTTCAAATGCTCCGGCGGAAGAGTTAAGCAGGATGCAGTTTAGCTAATTCGCCACCCCATTGACCTATCTATAAATGATTGATAAAAAAAACTTAGCAGGTTAGAATTTGCAAAATTATGGCTGTTTCGAGGAGAAGGTAGACTGGAATGTGTCACATGAAAATAGAATAGCTTATTCACAGTGGATTTATAAAAGCTGGGTGTCATATATTCTTGTGTTGGTTCAAGGTGTGTGAGAGAAGTACATTTAATATAATTGTTCTCACACGCAGAATTTCATTCATTCCTGGTTTGATGATTCAGCGCTTGATGTTCAGCGAACATACTGTAGCTAGTTGTGGACTAGCGTTGTGGTCCTACGAGACATACATGAACAGAAAAGATACGGGATAAAAAATACATTCTCCACCCTGAATAAGACCACGACGAGGGAAAGAAAATGCGAGTTCGCAAAACACGCTTTCACGTTCAAGCACCACCCGGCCCTGACGTAGTGGCGCCTTCACGACCCTCGATATCACCTCGAACGAACTACGATCAGACGAAGATTACGCCCTCTGAATCGCCCATCCCTTAGCCCCGGATTTTCAATGTCATATTTCTGCGTATATTATATAGAAATATTGGATATTTCAACCTTCTGTTCATGATATGTTACTTTGAATATGAACCACGCCTGATTTTAGAATTTTCGAGTCGTTAAGGGTTCGTGTGGACCCAGTCGAGGATTGTACCAACGATGTTCCAACATTGTCACAATTGAGAGTGTGATGGCTTCAGGAGCGCGAGCGCTCGTATAAGAGAATGCAGCAATCCGGGTCATTCATTCATGCTCAGGCATTCTTTCAGACTCAGGCATTCTCATTCTCCCTGCTCCCATCGCCTATGAGATGTGCTGCCCTCGGGGCAGTATTTTAATCATTTGTCGCGCACACATCCAAAATATAACGCTTAAACATTATTGAAATGACTCTTAGCAGCCCATGTCCACAATTTACGTGTGACACTGTATGACAGTCCTAAATTCGTGTCGTTTCCATTCGTATTTTATTGCCTTAAATCTACCACGAGGGTAGCGGAACCAGCTTCACATCGAACGATCCATCATCGCCAGTTGAGTAATCTTGTCAATCACTAATTGTATTACCATTTTCTGTTCAGTTGTTTTGAGCTGTGTAGGATGTATTAATTCAGATTTCCCCTACCAGTGTAATCCGGATATTCGTGAAACAAAGTGTTCTTTCTCTTGAACGATGCGACCGAATTTATTTCAATATCGAGCCTTATGTAATTTCTCGCGTGAAATATATACTTTAAATAGAGTTTCTTTCATTGAATGCATAAAATGGAATAGTGCATCATAACCTGCGTTTATATAGCTCAGCCGGTCGAGTACTGAAAATCTCGTTAACGAAGTCACAGAATTTGAGGTGTGAAACGAGGATATGAATGAAAATATAGCTTCAAATCAGTAGGCCTAGACCTCTCTGAGACGCCTAACCAAAATATTCTAACGTTATTCGGTCAATTTAAGATCATTCTCATATTAATTACATACTTGGCGTAATTTATTATATGATCCTTTACCGTTATTAAAGTTATTTCATATTAATATGATTTCTCGTATTCACGGTAGGGGCAGCTTACCTCTCATTATGTTACGTTTTATTTTAAAACGAGAATATCTCTTGAATAGTTTCCGAATTTTGTGGGAACTAAAATAGCGAAGCTCTTTGCTACGCATATAGTGACCATTCAGGTAGAAAATCTTCTTCCACATGTGAATGCCTCAAAACAATTGGCCGTAAGCGGTGAGGGATCAACGTAACCCTCATAACAGTAAGTCTCTGAAGCAATATGATCGATTTCCATTATTTACATATTTACAGTGGGTGGACACGAGTGTTTGCACAACTTTGCTTTTGGAGTATTTTGAAAATTTAGCGCTCTACTAAGGGGTATAGAGCACTGATAGGTCAAAGAATGTATATTTACCATAATATTTAAACAGCAAAAGTGTTTTTCATTGTCAGCCAGAAAATCAAGTACACTAAAAAAATATGGGACAAAAGTATTTGGCCCTAATTGATATCGTGTAGAATCATTCATATTTTAGTGCATAATTTGGGCATCTTGATTAAATAACTTTTTACACAGCCTCCAGGAAACTCCAGTAGTACATGAAGTGCAAACCAATTACGATCGGCACTATCATTTTCTCTCTAGATTTTGTTGAAAATAGATTCTCGGTCAAAAAGGTTGAAAGTGAAAGAAATACCTGAAGCTATTTGAAAACCAATAGGTGAACTACGTTGTATAGGAATAGCCTACAGGCAAATTTTTGAACGTGTTACGATTCCATACTCAACTGTTGGGTAATTTGTTAAAATCAACAAGACACTCGACTAATATCCAACCTACAAAGAGTCAGAGCTCCTCGCAAGATCACGGGACGCTCTTGAAGCTGTATGCGATATAAGGTGATGAATGAGCCCATGACAACCCGTACATACATATATAAAGAAAGAACTAAAGTTAAAAGGTGTTCACGTCAGCCGAATAAATGTCACTGGAAAATTGCATCGAAGTCGTCTTCGTGCTTTCGCTCCACGCAGAACTTTTCTTCATTCAGCACAAGCCACGATAATCGTAAAAATGTATTTCTGTAAAACCTAATTTCAAACGTTTCGGCCTCTAAACATCTTCAGTGAAAAAGAAAATCTCTGAAAATAGGGATTTGAAACTAATTTCTCAAATGTAGAATAAAATTGCGTCAGGAAAATGTCAAGAAATGATTCCAACCAACTAATAAAACAGCAAAATGAAGGCAAATAAGAAATTAAGGTTCTAACAAAATAAATGTAGAATGCAAAGAAAAAATTGAGTTTATCGGTTTACTACTGTCAAGGGGAATGAGCTGAGGCTATTATTTAAAACAGGCTTCAGCTGCAGAAACTTCCCACTCCATTGTAACAAAGGCAAATAGATACAATATTAAATACTTCACAGTACCTTACTAACTTTTAATTGAAGAATTTTACTAACGGGAAAGCAGTTCAAAAGACTTTAAACGGTCGAAAGCGACCGAGACTACAGCTTTTGGAAGTTAGTTAAGTAGAGGCTCACTCGGCCTGTCGATTAAAAACAGTTAATTTCTTTAATAGTTGAAAGGTACCTCTTACACTAGCAAGGGTATCGACTTTGCAGAGAGTCGGCATCACTAAGCCAGCACCCGGGTACAAGCAGTGAGGCGACTTATCGGGAAATATCTTACAGAGAATAATAAAGCGCGCTTCAAATTCAAGTTAAATAAAGGGGTAGGGAGATCCAAAAGCGATAAAACGGGTCTATCTTCAGGAAGAAGACTTCTGAAAAGTACGAAAGATGGATTCCGGGCGTCTTCCAGCTTCAACAAACAGAATTAGGGTATGCGGAGCGGGACGGTCTCAGGAGAGGTAAGAATCTTGGCGTACGGAAACTTGGCGGATAATCATTCAACTGCACAATGAATGGAAAGAAAATAAGGCGCCCTATAATCACGAAATAGTCTACAAATGTAATTTTACGGGAGTCTAAAATGAAGAGCTTTATAAACTAAATTAGCTTCGACTGTAATACCAATTCGGACGGGCGTCGCTGTCGCGCAGCTAAGACGACGGAGCACAAAGGTCAAAGAAGAGCAGAACACGAAGTAGTAACTTTTGACCGCGGGTGCGGGTGTACTATACACAAAATCGATTTGTAAAGAAATCAGGCGTGTATAGGTTCATATCAGCACTTTAAGAACAATTCACGCACGCAAACACTACTATACAAGTTAATAATTACCTGAATAACTGATGACGTCAGTAAAGAAGAACGAGAAATTTAGCATAAATGCGAAGAAAGGAAGCGCTCCTCGCTTAAAATATAGTCAGTAAAGTATGAGGCTTCAATACGTATCAAGTACAAAAGAAAGCTTCTAATGCGGATACTATCTTCCTAGGCAGATCGTTAAAGCTGCCAATTAGAGAACAAGCTCTCTGTACGTAACAAATTTACAGGGCTGATAAGTTACGTTTCAAACAAAAAGAAGTACTTCGAAAGCCAAATAACCAGATAGCTAAGCAACTTAAATTTCGTAAAAAATAGATTCATTTACACAAATCAAACATTGTAGAAAAACAGGTTAGCAAGAGATTAGGGTTACGTTACGGCTCTCCTTTAACTCCCCAGTAGGCACCGAGCTGCTAGGAGTATTCCGCTATTAACATTTACGCTACTGAACGGAGCGTCCTCAAGCAGGCAATAGCGGGATGGTTAACAATAATTTGCACTAAGCAGATCATCTGCATCCCCGCAACTGGAGAACGACCCAACTCAGCAGGTGAGCTTTGGTTTGGTGTAACCAAGAGCCAGCCCTCAACGTAGTCCTCCGTTTCCGTTCCGAAAATCGCTGAAGGGCCCAAGATCATCGGCTACTTCAGTCAAATGGACTGGCCAACTAGCAAAACGAAGGTCAGTTCCTAATTTTAAGAATTGGAAATTACAAACACTGATGTCACGCAGAGACGAACATGACAAGTCTTTAAATTCAGTTACCTATAGTGGAATTTTCCACAAACCTTGGAAATATATAAAGATTCTAAAATTCGTACACCTGTGTAACATTTTGCCTTCAATAAGGGAGAAAACTGATTAGCTAAAACGTGGCTATTGCATTCATCTAAATGTTCATGGACAGGTGAAAATGCGGAGCCGGCGAAGGTGCACCTGTTCTGAAACTAGTACCAGAATGCTCGCTGACTCTGGTACGGAGAGTAAGAGATCTGCATCCAAAGTACTCTGATGCACAACGTGCACAACTAAGCTCATAAACAAGAGAAGCTTCTATTCCAGCAGACACTTTATCCATTTATGATAAAATACCTAATTCTAAAACTCTTCTCTAAAATGTTTTACTTATACCACTTTCAGTTCTTCCCTCAGCTCCTCAGATTAAACTCCAGAGTAAGGAAGTAAACTGTAAGTTGTGCTGTGACCGGCGTTATCGTCAGCCTCTCGAAAAATGTTGCCATCAGAAACTCCGTTAAGAACTGAGCGTAATCTAGAATTGACAAAAATTTCACGAAAACCAATATCTTTATATATGATCTCCAAATTTCAAATTCTTGATGTAAAAATGAATAGTTAGTGCAAATTTTCATAAAACGAGATATGAGAGTGGTCACACCGTCACTCCTATACAACTCAGATCTTTAGTGGATTGTGGAAGAGTTCCAAGTTTTTTTCATTTATTGTACAACGGAATTTGATAACAGGTGTCAACAATTTAGATGAGATAATAGAGGGAAAATTAATAAGTTAGTGGGTGGTCCTGGCGAAGAGGCTAATCACAAATGATTTACGGTGTTGAGGGAGAGGTCATCCAGGCCTTCAGCCACGAAAACATTGTTCGTTTGCTTCGGCTCTCATCATGACTGACTCGGATGCTTTTTCAATGTTGAGAGACAAATTCAGTTATTGCACTTCAAAATTTATCACGCATTATCCCAAAATATTCATTAGTCGTGACTCAATGGATTGTCAAATCGGGACAGCACGTTCAACTTTTTAATTGGACACTAACTATTAAATTTTAGCTAAAGCATCGTCTACCTGATAGTTCAACGCATTCGTTTGGTTGTCGATAGACGCTTAATTGGCTCTGCAATATTAAAAAGTAATTACTTTGAAGGATTTTCAGCTTACAGATAGGATGAGGTATTTGAATTTCACTGAAGGGTGCAAATTGCTTTTCTGACGGTGTGACTTTAATGTAGTTCTTGGGAAACGCAATATAGACTTGTCGGAATTAGGAATAACTAAACCAGGGTTTGTGTACTACATCGGACACATGTTTACGAACAGAACATCCACGCGTGCATTGCCTACAAACGATTTCCTGAAGATTGTGATGCTTGCTCTAGAGTCAGGCATAGAGGCAGCATATGTTTACTGCCTGACTTGACGATGCTGTGCTTCTAATGGGGTGTTTGAACAAAGTGTAGATGGGTTCTACGTCCATGAGTCGTGCCCATGTGAGCGAGGAATTCTCCCAAACAATGTCTTGAAGAATATCTGCTGAGCGAGTGCTGGTGTGTAGTTCTGTACAACGTCACCAGCCCAGCAGTGTCTGAGATACACCGGCCATAATTACCGGTACACGCAGAGCTGGACATAGATACTCAAAAATGTATCTAGATACTAGATACTAAATACACATTTAAAATGTATCTAGATACAGATACTAGATACTTAAAAGTATCTATA
>VOMN01051200.1:0-13062 GCA_014899125.1 Orchestia grillus | reverse complement strand
GCTGGTGGCGGGAGGTGGTGAGCAGGTGGTGGCGGAGAGTCAGCTAAGTGCCAGTGTGAAGAGCTCCGCGGCCCCCTCCAGACAAGGCTCTCACCGTCGCGATGGCGAAACCAAGTTTTGACGATTCAAAGAATTTTTAGGGTCGTGGTGAATAAAGAAGAGCGCGTGCCATCTGTTATTCTACGTTTTCAGAAACGTCATCATAGTTTTTTCAAGGGGTACGGAGAAGAGGGAATTATCCGGCTGTTAGGAAGGAGCAAGATTTCACATGGAATTTTCTGTAGTGTGAGCTCTAAATCTCACACCATTAGAATAGCAAAATGATTTTACTCTAACTACGATAACGTTGTTTTATGTGAGATTATATTTCTTTCAATCACACTCATCTGCTTCAATTTATCGATGAAAGTTTCACGTGACTAGAGCTTTCGGCTCATTATTACTCACTAAGTTTTCTGGGAAACCACTAACGTAAGTAGAGAAAATGATTTCTTGAACCGATAATTCGGGGCGCGTGTCGACGAGCTGACCAGACAACATCATTGCAAGATGCTGGAGCGGCACAACGAGAAAATCTCTGGTCTGGTAAAACGATCACCTCTCTTGACAACAAAATTCTCTTTAAGAAAATTCTTGCCGGGAAAAGCAACTGATTGCCTCAGACGCTTGCTCCAGTCAAAAACTTTTTTACCTAATAAATGTAAAGCCTGAATAAAATTTTTACATAACCATAAGCGTGACAATTATAGTGTATCGGAAACAATTTAAAATTGAGCAAGCTATGACGTTACGACTTAAGGTCTGCTGCAACATCAAACTCGAAAAATCGTAGTAGAGATGGACAGCTGACTAAATGATGACCAAATGTGCCCAATGACTAAAATACTTTTGGGGCAGGTGATCCAGATCAGCCCTGCGGGGAAGCTCCTCTCCTCCATCCCCATGCCTGTGCTCTGCCCCACGTCCCCCTGCTGGGGGGGCCCCGACTACACCACCCTGTACGTGACCAGCACCGTCTTCGGCGCTGCAGGGCGCAAGATGGAGGGCTGCCCCGACGCAGGGGGCGTCTTCGAGGTGACAGGCGCCCCCGGGAAGGGTGCCCCACCTCACCGGGCAAAGCTCTCGTCAAGAGTCATGGACGAGTTCGCGAGGCGAAAACAGGCCCAGAACTAGGCAGGCACAGCACTAGGCAGGCGTAGCACTAGGCAGGCACAGCACTAGGCAGGCACAGCACTAGGCATGCGCAGCACTAGGCAGGCGCAGCACTAGGCAGGCGTAGCACTAGGCAGGCACAGCACTAGGCAGGCGCAGCACTAGGCAGGCGCAGCACTAGGCAAGAGCAGCACTAGGCAGGAGCAGCACTAGGCAGGAGCAGCACTAGGCAGGAGCAGCACTAGGCAGGCGCACCACTAGGCAGGCGCAGCATTAGGCAGAACTATGAGCTTGACATTTGACTCATGCTACAAAAACTCAATTGAGGGAATTTTTCACTGCCAGCAACTCTAAAGCCGCCTGGGGGTCGGGAGGGTTCCGATTACTTGATAGGCAATGTCGAGCAATATTTCTTTTTTTTACGTTTCCTGGTAAGCTGTGCAAGACTTTTAAATATATTAGCTGGGTATGCAGAAGAAAGACGTGTAACCAATAGATAAGATAATATTAGGTTAAGCAGATTCAAATCGTCATTGAAATTTCCTGTCACATATAGCATAAGGCTGTTCTCATGTACACCTGCCCGAGTTACAGATTACTAATATGTACAGAGCAGGCACGAGGAGCGCCCGACAAATCCCTGTACAAGCGTGCATTAGTACAGTCCGTATGGACACCTGAAGCTCCCCCCTCCTCCTCAACTCGAAACAGTGATTGGTCAGCGGCATTTCTGCCCCCCATGGCTCACTTCCACTGAATAACAGCGCCGGTCCGCCCCAGAGAGATGTGATGCAATAAGAAAAACAAGATTAGCTGCACACTCCTTAGAATATTCTCAATTTCTTCCTTTTTACAGAGTCTTAAATTTTAGCGAGTCTAGCAGCTCTGAGGACACTGCGTGAGTGCTTTACTTGATGGTTCAGAAACACTTGAGGCAGTCAGGTGGTGTGTCGTCCCACACTCTGTTCTTGACCTGGACAGCCACACGTGGCCTGGCTACTGTGACAATCGTAATTGTACCTATTGCCGTAGCTATTGTCTCTGTCACCGTAACCAAAGTAGTCATGACCATTGCACTAGTTTCAACTATTGTAGCCATAACCACTGCACTAGCTGTCTTCACTTCTGGTACTGCGACCATTCTGCAATTACCTCACCAATGTTGCCGTGACAGTTGTGCTATTACCTTACCAATGTTGCCGTGACCATAGTGCCCAATATCTTCGCCAATGTTGCCATGACCATAGTGCCCAATATCTTCGCCAATGTTGCCATCACCATTGTGCCCAATATCTTCGCCAATGTTGCCATGACTATTGTACCCGTGTTGCGGTTTCCTGTTTATTCTACCGCACTTAAAATGCTAACTAAGTAGCATGTTGAACGCTCTCAGTCATGCAAAACATTTATCCTCAGCCAAAAAAAATTCCTCCCCGTTGATGCATGCCTAATAGTAATGAAATATGCATGCCTAATGCAAGAAAAAGTAAATTAAGGATAAATACAATTACAACCTTATACAGAGCTACTTATTTTCACCCTAGTGTCCCTTCTACCCAGCCCTCGAGCGTTCCACTCGCTGCTTGCAAGACATCGGCTGCTACACTCGAGCTGTCCTCAGGGCCGCGCCCCCACCAGGCGACACACCGCAGCGGCAAGGTCCTGCGCAGTCACGCTCGTGTCAGGGCACGTGCGCGGTGTAGTTTGGAAATTGAGCAAAAGTCAAAGAGATCACATTTTTGTGCCTAGTTAATAAAGGAAGAAAGGCTGGCTTCTCGTTGTTGACAGTAAGGCCTGCAATTGGCTACCGATTGTCACTTTTGGGGATATATGGGTTCATTTTTGAAAATCTTACTTTGAACCAAGAATATAAGATATTAGGAAGAAATTTCAGCTTTGCCACGTGTATGTCGTTAGGTTACGATCTCTTCTCTTCGTACGCAAATGTGATTGCGCGAGCGCGATAGTGGCTAGTTAAAATGAAAGTGTGTTTGAGCAGCAAGTGTTGCTGATTAGGCCATGTGGGTTGAGTAGTTGTAGTTGTAGTAGTAGTGAAAGCAGCGCTTCAGTAACTCAGTCTATCTCGCACCGAAAGAGTAGGGACCATTTAGTATGGACTTAGAAGAACGGGGATTCTATGCACAGGGTGTGTTCCCACACAAGATCCCCTGCGCATAGAAACAGCAAGTTAAGAAGGAAGAGCAAGAAAAGACAAATAAGAAATAGCGAAGAAGGAATGAAAACGGAAGGAAGCAAGCAAAGTGGGCACGACAGACAGAAGTCCCAAAGGCTTATCTAAAGCTGAGGTACCCTAGCAGTACGCCCCTGGGGGCGCTAGTCCCCATAGTATAGGATAGGCAAACCTAACTAACCTACCTCTATTGCCTATGGCCTATCTTATGCCCCCTGAGGGGGTGTGGGTTGAGTAAGAAGAGTGCTACTGGGGACACGTGGACGGCACAGGGTGACCATCACTGTGTCTAATTCAACCGAAATATAGAGTAAATTTATTCACGCAAATCGTAAGTCAGATGAGTTGAGGTTCAAAAACCTTAAAGGGAAATGAATCCAAAATAATGAACGCCCATATATTTCACATAAATATTACACGTAGACAGCGTCTCACACGGCAAACGGTAACGGCGCAGCCCCGCGACCAGGCCACAGGACGAGCTCCTCAGGAGGAGGCACGGGACCCCAACTCCAGAGCTCCGATGACCTGCACCTCGTCCGCTCCGAGTCTCTCCAGCGCCTGACTCTCCCGCGCAGCAAGGGCTACAGCGCTCGAGTCTCTGGCACCGGCTGTGCTGCAGCAACCCTTCACTCGGCCCTCAATGGAACACAGTCCCCAACGCTGACCACATTGGCTTCACCCTCAGCATCCTCTAATGCACCGTTCTTCGCCTGCAGCTCCGCCTGACCAACGGCCGTGTGGGCTCCTGCTCGCTCATACATGAAGTCTTTGCAAATGACAGGGGCTATTTAATTTCTCTCTTACGGTAGTAACTCACTTCTTTTCTTGACTGGCTCAGAATCCTGTTACTCAGATTTCTCCCCTACTAGTGCAATTTACTTCTCTGTTTCTAGGGTTACATTGTCAGCTCTTTTTTTAATTTTTTTCTCTTTTCTTACACGAATAAATTATTTATTCCCTTTCTACTTTTAAAGTTCCTGGCCTTTGCTCCATCAACCTTATCAAAACTAAGTTATAACTTGATCATGCATTTCATTCTTCTTATAGCTGCTACACTGTCGAGAAACTTATGCCAAGTTCTGTTTCCGAGGTCTGGGGAAGAAGAAGCGAGATGTCAGAACCATTTTGCAAGTCCACTGACATTCATGTGTCTTCTTCATGCTCATTGTGAATCGTGCTGACACTCATTGTCATCATGCTCATTATGAGTTATGCTGACATTTACGCCATCCATGTGCTCGACAGATGAGTACGGAACTGCGAGCGACAGTCTGCCTCATCATAACCATTCATTTCTAATTTATTGGAATGTATTTTATACAAGTAATTAACCTCAATGCATCTCTGTTCTGAGTGTAGCTGCTCCTCAGGTGCAGCTCTTATACCTCAGCTCGTTAGTGTTGGTCCGGCCAAATCCGTTTACCAAATCGGCAGTTCCGTTACGCATTAGTTTATCTTCCTACAAGGCCAATCCAATGTATGGCTAAGGTACTGAGTTAAATATTAGAAACACTCCGGAGTTATACATAAGAGAGTATCAATGAATAGATTTTTTTCTTAGTGCTGTAGATGAATCAGATAACCAACTGTTTTTTTCCGTCGGACTACAGTTAGGTCTACATAGTGGCGTAGCAGCCGGCTATTCCGGCATTGAAGTTTTCTCCAAATGTCCCAATTTTCCTTATTAAACTGTGGGCTCACTAGTGACCTCGGACTTCGAGGCGCCTGGGGGAGCTTGTTCCTCGGGGCTGTTGGTGGTGGCCGTCCCACTAGTGCCAGCCGGAGCAGGCTGACAACTGTTGACCGCCGGCTGACTCCTGACGATGCCTGACATGAGACGCGGACAGCTCATGCCGTGGCAGCAGAAGTTCACCACCACTCCCAGCTTGGGCAAGCGAGGCGCAGAAGGGGCAGTTGGGGTGGGGGCTTTTAGTTCTTCGCTCTTTTTGAGTTCATCTTATTTCGGTAAAGTTAAACTGGAGCCACGTGTTCTTAGTTTACTGCTTCTGAGTTTTTTCTTCGTCTTAGATGATTTTCCTCTTCGTGAGGTCACCTTGACACCTTTTTCAGTAGGAGTAGAACGTAACGAAGAGCTGGACTCGGAAACGTGCCTTTAAGGTACTCCATGCCCTGGAAATTGAAGTGAAGTATGATCACAAATATCAACAGGTTGCCACAAAGGAGAAACTCCAGCGTGTAATTGCTGTTCAAGTTAACGCTTAAGAAGGCTTTACTGTTCCTCACAAGAACACGTCTCGCATGTTGTTCTGGGGACTCCATCGAGACGTGCAACAAGATGCTGCTGCGCGATGTGTTCCTCCGGGGCACGCCCTACGTAGAGAGGGTCGCCGTGCACCTCCCCGCAGGTACCGTCGCTGGGGCCGTGGGGAGGCATTGGGGAAGAACCTTTGACGAGGCCTACGAGGTGTGATGAGTGCGGGTTCAATTACTTTGAGTGACTGCCAGTCGAGGGGAGCAATTGTGACGAAACTTAAATTATTTTTTCTGACGCACTATGAACAGAGGGCTGATTTTTTGTCCAATTGTGAATATTTCGAGATACTGAAGATGTTCGACCGTGCGATTACCTTTCGCTCTCACTGTTGGCTTAGAATTGTTGCCCCGAGCTGCGGAATGAATGTTATTGATTTTATTGATAAGAGCTACTCGTGCTGGGAATTTTGGGAATTTGAAGAAGAAGTTAATTCTCCGAATTAGTTGTTGCTAAGGGTGAATGTTCATACTGCTAATTGAATGCTTAATATTTTCGTTATTGGCTAAAATTTTGTGGTAATCTGATGCTTCTAACAGTGCTCGGGGGACTCTCTCGATGATTTTCATGAGGGATCTCTGTTACTCTGACGGTCTTGTAACGTGCTGCAGAAGCATCGTGCTCCTACTGCTTTCTGCTGTGGTGTTACAACTGCGTTCTACTGCTAACATCAGGTGCGGTGTTGCTGCTGCGTAGACCAGCTATGGTGTTGCTGCTGCGTAGACCAGCTATGGTGTTGCTGCTGCTTAGACCAGCTATGGTGTTGTTGCTGCTTAGACCAGCTATGGTGTTGCTGCTGTGTCCACAAGTCTGGGTCCCCTGCTGACCCAGTGCTGCCACCGGCGCACCAGAGACCGGCCAGCTCTGCGGCTCCACCTAGAATTTCAAGTGCGGGAGCGCACCCCCTCCCTCCTGCGTGGCGGACCTCTACTGCCTGTAGCACTGCACGCAGTTGCAGGCTTGTACGACGTACTGCGGCTGCTGCGTGGCAGCTCCAGAGTCTTGGTTCAGAGGACGCCTTGTCGCGGGTAACCCCTCGTGAGGTGGTGCGTGTCCGGCAGAAGTAGGGTCCCGGGGATGGCAGAGGTACTAAGTCTAGGCACCGCTTTAGACAAGGTGCTGCTCATACGGCTCCGGTAGATGGTAATCATTTTTGTGATGAATCTACCCGTACTGAAGCGAATGGCCACTACCGTAGTTCTCTTACTCTGCCCGTATTGGAGAACTCCGGTTGGATTCTTACGCTTAAGATCTACCAGAGCTGGAGTTGAGATTCAAGTTTTGTAGCGACAGTGGAGGCTGCGGGAGCTCTCCTGAGAAACGGAGCCAACGATCGCCGCTGCTTCTCGTCCTATCATCATGCAGCTCTGTGGGCTGCACTCGCTGGGTTGTCGAGGGCCGCTGCTGAGGCAATCTCTGGCCCTGTTCTTACTGACTGCCACCTTGGGGCAAAAGCTGTTCCGCCTACTTCGCTTACATTTATGTTGCCAAGTCTAAATTGTGGAGGTAGTTCAACAAGGGACCTATTTTCGAAGTTTTATTTGCCTTGAGAAGTTCTCCCACTGCTTCAAGGATACAATTCTTACTGATAGATTACTTGTTTCCTTCCATTCACTCAAGTCAAGTTTGCGACGTACGCGATGTTAACCTTACAGCTCCCAGCTGCGGACCACTTTGTTGATTCATCATCTACCTCTCCAGAACAACTGCTTTTGTGCCGTATCATGGCTACAGTCTCTAGCTAGACACGTCCTGAAGTATTGAAGGACAGTGGAAAACAAATTAGTGACTTTACGGTTTCTCCAAAATAAAACTTGAATGTTCGTTGTTCTGGCTGGATTTTTTCTCTGGTAAAAAATTTATCTTTGAAGAATGGATGGATTTGGAGGAGTAAGGGTGAAAAAAGTAATGAACTCCCAATCGATTCCATAAAATTCGTGCTGTTAGTACTGATACCAACTCAGAAGAGTGAATAGAACAGATAAGGACACTTTTTCACTCGCAAGGGTAACGAGCAATAAATTGAATAGCATCAAAAACCTTCTAAATAATTTGTCCAAATAATCAGAAAGACCACAGCCCAATTAGGGAAGTATAATTCAATAACGAAAAATAAGATTGAAGCAGTGATGAATAGCATTTTCATTTGCCACTCAAGTGGAAGTAATTAAACCAGTTGTCACTCGCTCCGTTCATTATCAGTAATCTTGTAGCCAGTCATGCTCACGTTATCGGGAACACAACGTACCCATTGACCAGCAGCCTCTCAGCAGACAACGGTGGCTGCCACAACCAAGGGCGTTGCACCCTCTTCTGTCCTCCCCCCTCCTCCCCTTACATCTACGTTTGGTTACTTGATATTTCAATAGAATAATAGCCCGGGAAAGACCCCTTCCCCTCAATTTCCCATGGACCTAATAAAGAATACGTCGTCGTTTTAGCTTCAAAAACATAATTATTGAAATACTATCGACGTGAGCTGAGCGCCATCCTCATCATTTCTCATGAACAAAACTAGCTAGTGAGTTCAGTGCTAACTTTTTATCTAGACTTGGTTTTGAATTCTTACCACGGCTGGAAAGATCTGAACTTTAAACACGAACTTCGATCATTTACTTTTTATTATGACCTCGAAATGAATTATACACGCCTCGCACAGTGGGGCTTATAGATCGTGTGTCAGGCAGAAGGCCGACCATTGTTGAGGGGCACGTCACCGCGCAACAACTGGAGCAGCTCTCACGGGACACCGCGGCCGTCGTTTGGGGCTGACGCCTGGTGAGTCTTCTTCGGGCATCCTGGTATGTGGCTCCAGACAAGACACGTGTGGCTCCAGACAAGACACAGACGTGTGGCTCCAGACAAGACACAGACGTGTGGCTCCAGACACTACACAGACGTGTGGCTCCAGACAAGACACGTGTGGCTCCAGACACTACACAGACGTGTGGCTCCAGACAAGACACAGACGTGTGGCTCCAGACACTACACAGACGTGTGGCTCCAGACAAGACACAGACGTGTGGCTTCAGACACTACATTTGAGTAACAACTGGAAGGTAAGTTTAAACTAAAAAGATTTTTTTTCAAAGTACAATTGCTTTTTAGAAGAACTTATATTTTTGTTATCCCGGAACATCGATGTTGGTCCGCTAAACACGGTCGTAAAAAGCGACTGAATGAAAGCAGGAATTCTTTCCCTAGAATTGCTCCACGCGCGAGAAAAGTCGAACATGAATCCGAGATAAACAACAGAAATTTTTTGAAAGGCTAGGAGTTCAGCGTGAACGATGAAATAAAAGTTCCGAATAAGAGCGTACGTAAAGAATAAACTGATTCATTGATATGTTTATGCAACATTTGATAATTTAATTGATTGATTGTTTAAAAGGGGGATTTTTATTACTTCTTTGATTAAAATGCATTTATTGTTATATGTTTTTATGTTGAATAAAAATGGACATAAAGTATCCGAATGTGTGCTGAATCTTTAATTACATCATTTCTTTATACTTTAGCATTTTATTGACCTACTCAAGATCATACTATGAATTTTGAGCATAAAATTTAAAGCCTAAACACTGTTGTGGTTAAACTTGAAGCTTGTTGTGGTTAAACTTGATATGTACAATTCCATTAAATCCCAAACCAATAGAGAAAACAGCACACGTACACATGTGCTGCAACAGCTACTAACTGGCCCGCTGCCGACCGCTACGGCATGTTCACCTCTATTCTACGTTTGAGACCCAGCCATCTTAGCTGCCGTAGTCTACGAACATGTAGAGCGCACGTGGAAATCTGAGAATATGTATATACACGGTTGGTAACTCTGATGCCTATGCTTGAAGCTGGTATGTACATATTCCCTACTCATTCAAATAATAATTCGTACGTTTAATATAGTTTTTGCTTACCTACAAAACTTTGATACTCCTTAAACATTTGAAATCTCTACCGCTCGTAAATCCAACGATAGACCGAGACTGGATTGGTGAGGTACAAGACAGTTCACCATTCCGAGCTCTCACTACCAGAGGGCTGCACACACAAGTTCAAATGATGAGGGATTCCTTGATGGGGCTCCTTTTCCTCACTTGTACCTTTTTTTCTATTTTCATTGAAACTTAAAAAAGTAACACAACACGAAAAAGAAATGACCGTGGCTGGGTTCGGCGTTCTTGAAAGTCAAAGTTCCAGAGACCGACGTCGTGAAATTTATGAAGTTTCGCACTCATCTGGAACTTCCATACTTCCATCTGTATTCCAAGGAGTTCAATTTAAAGCAATCTGGTTTCGCTCTAGGAAATAAACGCAAGAAAAAGACCAAACTTCTACAAACTGAACATTTGATAGCTTTGTGTGAGTGAAATACTGCGCAGTGGTGTATCGCGTTTCGCCTCCGCCTGTCCGTAGTCACAGAAATTTTGAGCGAGTAACCGCTCGCAGAACTTCGGCTCGCATTCAGTCCGAAGTTTTCATATTGATGTGTTCGGACTGAACAGCCGGTCATTACCGCCATGGTGTATTACTTACTGTCACACTCGAAAATTAGCTCTGTAAAGCATTTGAAATGAATTAAATTTCTAAATTCATTGGCCCAGTTCTTACTCAACGAAGCAGTATACCAAGGAAATAATTATGTACTTCTGTGTTGCATCAGTCGGAAGGGGAGGTCTTCTTACATATTATTGAAGAATCCTCTTCAATATATCCAGAAATATATATTTTTGGATACGGTTTGATTTTGATAAATTTTATTTGACCCAACGGGTCACGTGTCGTTTAGTAATTACTAAAAGCACACCAGGAAAGCTTGAAATACCTCAATGTGGATTATTATTAAAGTAGCGTATAAGAAAGAGCAGCATGGCTCTAGGTTACGCTAATGCCCGCCGCAACAGTGCTCCCGCGCTTGTGTACGAAGGAGGGGAGAGTCAACTACAAAGCGGCAAGAGACAATGTGTCGTTCGGTTCCGAAGTCACAAAAAGCGACATCATCACCCGCCGCAGGCTTCAAGGTGATGCATGCACTATAAATCTTGCTCCCAAGTGTTAATCTTTGGTGCCTGATTCGTCATTAAGAGGAGCTATTGCTCACGGAATGAGTCCGTTAATACATGTTAATAGCACTATTCAAAGCGAGCCTTTTTATGACTTCTTGTTGCTCCCAAGATGATGGACACACCACTGAATATTGCCTTCTTTCGTTCTCAGGACTTTCTTCTCTGGTATCGCCGTTCGATTTCTACATGTTAGCCGTGTTCACCGTTTGCTGCCTGTTGGTGGCAGCGTCGCCGTGTCTAGGACAGGGCTTGAACGTATTCGAACGGTCACCGCTAATGCCTGTCGATACGGCGACCAAAGTGTACGCAGGCTCCCTCATGGCGTGTGCCACCGAGTGCTACAGAGCTACAATGTGTGTCAGCTTCTACTGGGAATTTCAAGTCGAGGTACGGCTAGACAGCGCCCCTGCAGCATTTGTCTGCCTAGCATTATTTAAAAGCGACCAAATTTCAAAAGTAAACGCAGCAAGAAATAGAAAACTTCGAACCCAAAGCATGCACGGGCAGCACAGGACAATATAATGGCATATCCTGACACGAAAACACGACAATAAATATGACACAAAAGTAATTTCTTTTTCGTTAGAATTGAAAACACGAAACGGTTTTTAAATACAATTTATTTTAAATGAAAAATTATTTCTTAAAAGATTTTTTCAAATAGTTTCAACGAAAGTTGAGACATCTGTCGTGGCTAGCTACTAACTTACGTATATTCATTCCTCAATGAAAGTTTTCGCCAGTGATTTCAGCCATATTGCCAGAGTGTCTTTTCGTGCCATCTATACTATTTCAAAGCGCTGACCTGCAAGACCGCGCTTCCTGTACGGGAACAAGTAGTAGTCAGGCGGTGCCAGGTCGACGCTGCTCGGAAAGGATCGATCTACTGTTTATGTTGGAATGGAGAGGTTTTCAAGCCTTTGTAGAGAATGGCAGACATGGTTCACACAGAAACAATTGCTTTTTTTGTAAGATTTCTGAGAGAGATCTTTGATTTTTCCGTAACATCTCTCTTGTTAAATTTATCAGCGTTGATGTTCTTTCCGTTCAAAGACGACAATGTTCAGGGCTATTGACGCTTTTTACAGTCTCATTGAATTGGTTAAAGGTTCTTCATGGCAGCCTTCTGCTGACTTTTAGAGCATCTGTTACATATATTTCCTGCATGGCGATTGGCGTCCTATGCACAATTCTAAAATTGTTTTTCATTCATATTTCCAGCAATTTTTAAGTATGGTTCTCAGAAAACTCGAGGAATAGACATTAATATTAAAATTATCATTGACATGAAAAAGTTAAAACGAAAAAATACTAGAAATATTTCAGTTATTCTTACGAAGTACATATATTGATTACCATATAACTGCAGAAATGCACATATTACTTGACTGCCTTTACGCTTCGAATAGCGCCGCCCTTTCTTTGAACGAGGAATACCTCGTTAACATGAGCCGTACCTGCTGCTTCAGCCAGGTGCCATGCAATGCAACCTCATCCCCGCCATGGGCTACTACAGAACCATGCCTAACGACACCGTCATCTTCCGATCCAAAAAGAACAGCATGGGCCAGATCATCTCTCTACCCCGCGGCACCCACTCCTGGAGGTAAGATCTGATAGTCCTTAACAAATTTTAGAATTGTAATGGTGCACTAAGTTTTTATTTTCTTGCTTGACATTTTGTGTTGCCTGTCTCGCTTTTCTAGAATTGATCTCAACGTTGAACTGACCTGCTCGCTACCTCCCGCGCGCCATGGAGACCTAAACGAGGGGCGTGAAAGTTGAACCACATTATTGATACGCTACTTCCCAGAATTCATGCAAATCAGTTTTTGGCATTACCTTCAATAGTTTTCCACTAAAAATTCTGAAATTTTATAATGCATTAGAAAACACTGTTCAATGTACAGAGTTAAATTTTTGACAAGATCTGCAAGGTAGCAAACAAACGGCAGCCATTTTGGGGCATTGTTGCAGTCATCATTTCGCCATTTCATATGTAAATATTCCCATTCACCATGAAATAACACCATTCAAGCAAAAAAAATTAAAAAAATGATTATTCTACAGATATTTAATACCAAGAAATGAAAACGCAAATTTAAACATTAAGGTTTAACGGAATTTTACAGCTAGTACTTAACATAATAGCCGTTCTTAAAAGTCAACGAGAAAAACTTTCGGTTCATTCATAACGTCAATTTCTAGATATCATTCGAAGAAACCTCTCTAAAAGCAGTCTTGTTGTCATTCTACAGGATTAGAATTACATTGCTTTCCAGCGACGTAAATCTACCTCTTATATGAAGGATGTTCCTAATGTTCTCTATCGGATTTACGTATAGATTTGTTTCTGGGGAACCTCAGTCGAATCAAAA
>VOMN01051197.1:0-12278 GCA_014899125.1 Orchestia grillus | reverse complement strand
ATATGATAACGGGACCGAGTAAATTCACCCATTCTTGGATTTTTATCCATTCTAAGGTAAAAGCTTCTTTAGCAGAAAATGAGTGTAGTACTTGGTGCGCATGCTTCTAGGAAACCTTTTCTTGAAGGCATGGTAAAGAGAAAAACCAACATCTTAATAAACATCTCTAATAGAAATTGCATAAGTTTCGGAATTCACTTATTTCATCCTCAATGCTGGAAAAAGAACAAGATCAGCGCAAAAAAATTAAAACTAGAATCAAAACTATAGAAAAGAATGCATACGTAATCATAAAATATCTGGACAATTCAACAATTGTTATCCTTCCAGAAGTAAGAAAATGAGTGAGGTGAAACGCAAGAAATTCCTCACTGAATATGCCCGGCAGTCCACGTGGTGGCGAGGAGCCACAGCTCGAGCAGGAGGAAGCCTGCTAGCCCCAGCAGCAGGAGGAGGTGGAGCAGCCGCGCCAGGGCGGGGCGGCAGCCCAAAAAAAATATTTTCCTCATGAGTGTCTTGAGGAGCGAGCGAAGGGACACTCGAGGCGGGGCCGACAGATGGAGCACCATCTGACGTCACTGCAAACGGAACGGAAAAGAACAGGAAGCACGGTTTGTGTGAAACAAACACGTAAGCTCGGCTAAACACTCAGAAACATACTTAACACAAAGGTGTGATCCTTGAGGAGCTTTGTCATCCAAAAGTGACTGATGTTGAAATAGTTCACAGAAATTTATGCACAGTGGGGGGTATAAATATCTGACATATGGTCGAAAATCAGGAAAGCAATCGGTAATTTTACATCTCATGTATTTTCGTACGCTGAATTCTAAATCGGTATAAGAATACACAAATAATTAGGCATTGTTACAATATCGGCCAAAGTCATAGGTTTTCGCCTCAAAAAGTATCCAACACACACGCAAAATTAGTTTTAAATAATAAATAGTCCACGCATATTTCAGATTGGTTGCAGATTGCTAGGAATGCGACAGAACTTTCCAGAAAAATAATCTATTACTTCGTCCACGTACAACAGCGGACTTAAATCAATTTCTGCGAGTTATGAGAATAAACAATTTATTAATAAAAGAGTTACATGAATTAAAATTACAGACATAGATTTATTGAACAATTTCAATGGGCAATTGTACTTATAACTGCTGATATGGTTATCACATGGCCAATGATAAGCTAATGATAAGGAGGTTATCATTCAGCTCACTAATTCTTATTTGGTAAAGACTAAAGAATTGCCAAGAAGAACTGGAGAAGTAACTGCTCAGTTATATACGAGTGGTTGGAGCTGTAGAAAAATTTCATCAATGCTAAAAACATCAAGCTTAAGTTTTCGTGCCACGATTCGCCGCTTCACGTCATATCATTCCACTGCAAGTCTGCCACGTTCGAAGAGTCCTTCTAAAATTTCAACTGTGCGGCTAAACATTTAGTCCTTGAAGTAAGGAAGAATCCTCAAGTGACTTCATCTGAACTTCAAGTTGATATGGAAGCGGCTGGGACAAATGTTTGTAAAATCATAATCCGAGAAGTTCATAGGAACGAGGATTCCATCTCGTTCGCCAAGAAAAACACCTTTGTTGACTCAAATTCATGTCAGAATTTCTGCGAATTTTTGCCAACGTACATTTAGACAAGCTTACAAGTTTTCGACGCTATATTATAGTCTAAAAAACCGAAGTTTGAGTCATTTAGACTGATATTTTGAACATGTATCGGATATTTACTTCACCCACTGTACATATCCGTCATCTCTCCAATGGGAGTATGAAGCGTCAATGATGCAAAAAAAAAGTTTACGAAGTACTCGGAAGTGTATTAGGCCTGTCGATAACAGCATGCTTGAAGAGCTGGGCCCCAGTTGGAGCTCGAAATTCATGCTCCTTAAATAAGCGCCATGCAAGAGGTAACCTGTGCTCAAAGAAAAATGTTGTCCGTTTGTTGTGGTGTCGGGAGTGGCGGCATCTGTGAGACAAAGGGTGACGCTAGCAACAGAATGTCGAACTTTGTCAGTTCTCGTTTTGAAACCCTTAATACTGGAAAAAAGTTATTTTTCCGTTGAGATGGATAAATAGATCAATCAAAAAAAGATGACAATATCAGACAATTGGAATTTAAAACTAAAAATCGAATTTGTCACTGGAAAATTCACGAAGACCACAGAGGGAAAACTTAGTTGACCAACACCGAAATATCACGAAATCACACTATAGTGGAGTTCAACTTTTAAGTTCAACTTTTTGTTATCAATTTACGGTCTATGTTATGTATAAAATAATCTAGGATGCAGTAGACCATCTTTACACTGTAATTATTATATTAAGAGGTATGCCCATAGATCACGCAATATTTTCGATTAATACTTAACTTTTCGTGCTTAGGAACGAATTAAGTATCACAGTCCGAGGTTTCATCGCGACTTCCACATGTAATTTTACAGTTGCAGTCTTACTGATTCCAATCAGAAGGTTCACCGAGACAGCCACATTTAATTTTACGGATGTAATCTTACTGGTTAAAAAAACGATTATTACATGTGACTGATTTGGAAATGAATGATTTTTCTTTCTTCCATATTTAAAATAAATGCTTCATCTCCTCTTTAAAAAGTGGAATGAAATGCCACAGGCAACATAGAACCAAACCAAGCATACAATGGCAGAAGCAGAACTTACCAGTCATGCGTAGTAGTTCTCCATCTCAGTAGGCCCTCAAGGCTTCAAATAACTTAGAGGCTCAGAAATGGAAGAGCTAAACGGGGCTGTACGACGCCACAATATTGTACTAGATTTTCATTAAAAATGTATTCGTATGAACGTGCGTTATCTTTTATTATTGTTTGGAATGTCTATCTTACAGAGTCTAAAGCTCCTCGAAAGTATTTACAATTCCTAGTAAACAGAAAATGACTGATATTTATACTACAGACTTACATCATATCATGGTCTCACAATAAACACTGAACTAAGAGTAAGAAGGGCAGAAATGAAATCGATTAAATGATTAATATTTACGGTTATAAAATTTCAGAATACAGAAAAATAAAATGTTCTCGCAGTGCTGTGGGCTCTGGTCATGTTAACGTCAATGTTCGTGATGCTTTAAATTCGAACGACAAAAACAAACAATCCACGAACTAAAGTATTCACTTTTAGTTTAAGAATGAATATAAAAATGAATTGAACGAAGTGAGATAGGCTCAATGAAATTGACTTGCTGCTATTTTAAACTTGGACGCAAGGGACGCTATTTCAATTGTAAAAAAGTTCTTGTTTCAGAAGCTTGTAACAAATGATTTAACACAAAATTGAGGCAGTTATTTCTCTACGATTTTTGAAAATCGGTTGAGAAAAATTTATTCAGAAAATAAAGACTTGGACTCTAGTTAACAGGAATTAATTGAAGGTCACTTTTGAATCCCACGCCGGTTTGTTCCAAACGCACAAACACTCACGCACGGTTACTCAGTCTGGACTGCAGGCAGGCTGCTCCTCGTACACGAGGATGTCCTTATCTGAAACTGGCTTATCTTTTATCTTTGCTGAGCAAAGTTTCTGCCAGTACACTAGCAAAATCTGACCTTTCGTTAGTCCCATAGTAGTATCACCTTTTATACCAGAGAATAAACGTGGGTACTTGCTTCAGTTGAAGAAGGTACACTTCTACAAACTGCCATGAAATTAATATCAAACCATTTCAATTCAAATTTTGTTCCGCCTCAGTAATAAGGAAAGTATTCTACCTGTATCAATAAATACAACTCATCGACGATGAAAATTTATCAAGGTGAGTTCTTGCAGTTCGAAGGATTTACGAACATCAGCACTTCTATTTTCCGAATTATAGTCCCAACTCGCAACGAAATTTCAAACTTAGTTCAAGAGTGATAGGAAAGTAAGATCTCAATTTTACCATTAAATATGAGGCAAAGTGCGCCCAAACTCTTTAGAGTTTCCTACTGAGAGCATTGCAAAAAAAAAATTCATTACATACTGCGAAATTGGACGAGAAATGAGAAGTTGCAAATTACGTTAGTTAGCAGATTCTCCTGCCTACGCCAGTGAGCACTACGTTTCGTGCCCCTACGGTTACAATAACTCACTCCTGCTTGTCCTCTCTAGCATAAAACTGAACACTAATATAATAAGAAGCTTCTAGAAATAACCATGCCGTATGCACTTCATGATGAAATAACGAACACCGCATGTTACAGCACGCAAGACCTGACTGTTCTGAGCGACCTCGGTTGGATTAGTCCTTACCACCAACTGAATGAGTTGTAAAACAATTTTACTGTATCTTGGTAAACAATTAATTAGCGAGATAAATATTACTTGACAGTATTCTTCGCTCGAGTATGCTCTTGCACGGAAAACAGCGATAAATACTTTTGTTCAGAATACAATTCTTACACAGAATCGTTTTGACTCGAATTTTGACAATTAAAATAGCGTTAAGTACCATAGAAAAGCCTAATTTCATGCTGTTCAACTGGTAAGCTAAAAAAAGCTATAGCGAAATAAAAATTACAATAGTTACGTGTATTACAATAGGAGAAATAAAAGGAGGCAGATCGCAAATATATTATATTTTCATCACCGCCATTCAAATACAATCTATGTTCCAGCAGAGACGCATTGCACGATACGAGTGTGGAAAAACGCTTTCGAACATCAGGCGAACAAATGACTAACAAAGTTGCGGTCACTTTTAAGATTGCAGCCTTAACAACATTGCCGCAACACTCGCGCACCGACAACGCAACCGAGGCGTCGACTTCAGGTTTTAGCGCTCGGCGGGATCGGTCAGAGATGGTGACATCTGCTCAGAGATGGCAAGCAGCTCAAATAGATGAAAATACACAAGCTAGCATCAATCAAATAATCGCATGAAAATATTTTACGTAATATGAAATATGATGTACTTATATTTCATCAATTAGAACATAAGTTTATGCAAAGACACGTACATTGCTTATGATAACAAGAACATAAATAACAGTACGTCGGTTAATGCCACGGTTCAAGATCAGAAGAAAATTTATCACACTCTTATCATATGAATACAAAGGCGTGTTGCAGTGTCGTAAGGCTAACCAAATGAGAGTAGACCAGGACTTCACTTGCAGTAGATCTGACATAGCAGGATGTTATCATTGGTAACTTTTATGGAACAGAGGATTCGTGGTTCAAACAAGTATTGTGGGCAGTGCTATTACTCCAGTACATTGCATGTTAAAACACTCACATATTCATCTGTCATTTAAACACGACTCCGCATATAGCCAACTATGAAAGGCAACGATTCTTATGTATCCTATGTCATCATCAGACTGGAAAGAAAATAAAACTACATGCGTTTAACACTTAAAAGCAATGTTTCAATGTATTTGATTTTCAGCCTGATGATGCTGACGATGATGTATGATATAGTGAAACGATGTTTTTTACATTAAGACACAGTTTTATTCAACTGATTGACGGTTATTCAAGTATTTTAACACAAAAAGAACTAGACCAATTTCACAAAGCTGGATAACCATATAAGTTAATACTATTGTTACCACTATCGCGAGCTTGTGAACGCGGGCGCATGCAAATGAAAGAGGAGTACACTCTACAACAGACCGCCTCGTGTAAAAAAAAATAACGGAAGAAGACAACCGCAACCAAAGCAATGGACTCTTGAGCAGCGAAACACGTCGGCTGCTCTTCATAAAAAATAGAGCAAGGAATCGGAAATAACACAACTGATGCTCTCGTGACGTTACATGTATGAAGAGTTTCCGTCCCACAGGACAGAAAACTGAAGCATACAAAAATATCCACAATTTCAGCGAAACTCAGGAATTTTCTATGCACCGAAAGTGCTCAGAAACCAAACGGTGGGTTAAAGACTTTCCTTTTCGCCTGTTGCTGCGAGTCTAACAATGCCTCTTACAAATTTAATGAGACTGACAGTACTGGTCTCGCATCTATTAACAAAGGTGCGGACGTAAACGTAAACTGATGCCGTAAACCTAAATTGATGCCATAAACGTAAACTGATGCTGTAAACTTAAATTGATGCTGTAAACTTAAATTGATGCTGTAAACTTAAATTGATGCCGTAAATGTAAATTGATGCCGTAAATGTAAATTGATGCCGTAAATGTAAATTGATGTCGTAAATGTAAATTGATGCCGTAAATGCAA
Organism: Orchestia grillus; assembly: GCA_014899125.1. Taxonomy (NCBI): domain Eukaryota; kingdom Metazoa; phylum Arthropoda; class Malacostraca; order Amphipoda; family Talitridae; genus Orchestia; species Orchestia grillus. Next base: position 6,066 of record VOMN01051197.1, on the reverse strand, counting down.
ATTGATGCCATAAATGTAAATTGATGCCGTACTTTCTTAGTGAAAACTAAATGTTTCATTCACTCTGAGAACAAGAAGCCTATGCTATATACCAAAATAGATGTCACTGAAATGAGGTATAAAGGCAACACACATAATAACAAATTGTTCCACAAAGTCATCATTGGCAGAGCGTACGGCTTATATGACAACCATAATAAGATAAAATATTTCCCGTAAAAATCAGCTTTTTTAAGTAGTTGTAGGAGCAGTAGTAGCTGTAGCAGCAACAGACATATCAGCGCTTCAGTAACTTTCTTAAAACAAAAGCTTAATTTTTGATCTTTATTCAAGATGAAAGCCATGATGATTGCCACAGTTATTCCTGGCAAGTCGCAAAACCACCCTGACGCAAAACCACTGCCGCCTTACGTAGGTACTTGTAGCGACACTCAAGGGCCCTACACAACCTCTAATACAATCTCCTACATCACCTGATGTAGAGATAGGTATTTGTATGGGTCTCGGTGAGGTAATTAATATATTTTAATATTCTATAATAGGTTAAAAATCATGAATAATAACCACAACCCAAATGATACTGAAAATCCTTTAAACTTCCTACTGGTGAATACACACACTAATTAGTGTCTTCTTCTATAATTAACACTAATTACGATGAACTAAGGAGCATAAAATCGTAATAACAACGTCAAACCTCGAGCAATCTTCTTGAAAAGGGTCTTCAAAAAATCACATCAAGGAGCAGAAATACTTGAACGCACACAAGGACTTACAAGTTCATGGGGCATGCGGAGAGCAAAAATAGCGAAGACAAATTTTTGTGAGAGAGAATCTCATACAAAGTCTCTGAACAAACACCGAGGGTTACCACTCTGAAAAGAAATATCTAAATGAGAAATTCAAAATGGGCGAAGGATTCATTACAATTAGAAACAGTAATTGAAATAAGACCGAAATTAGCAATCGGTCAAGCGAAGCTGCCCAGCGCTGATGGCCAAGGTAAAGCAAGCCTATTCAAATTATTCCCAAATTATTAACACCTTTGATGAAGGGTCGTTAAACTTATAAAATATTGTTCGCATGCTCTTTAAAAGATCAACAAATTAACAGTCAGAATCAATAACGGTGCATTATAGGCAACAGATGGCAATGACACCAAAACAGCTGGTGAACATGTACAACGATTACTTGAACACGGAATCTTTCTTGGAACGAGATAAAGCGGATCACTATTATTTATAAAGCTAGCTATCTATATCATATACAAAGGCAATTTTCATGTAAAATGCCATGAATTTTTTGCCAAAAAATAGGTATTTAGGGCGGCCAAAAGAAGTCGTGGCACATCACATGTTTTGGCACGGATTTTGGTAGCATGGTTCAAATGGACTGCGTTCATGGACAACACAGCAAGTGCTGTGAGCAATGCCGGTATTATACCATACCAGAAAATTGATGCAACCGTTAAGTACCTCTGAAAAAAAGGACTTTATTCGATGAATGAGGCAAACATGACGCATAATTCATGCACAAAAGCGATCCATGAGTACTAGAGAGACATAGGAGTTGGAAGTTCTGGAAGAGCAGCACAATAAACAGGAGCTCGGGGCATGAAATTGAGTGAAGGTGTATGATTTTACTCGAAATTAGCTCCCCCAATACAGCTGGGTGAACTCGCAAAAGGAACATATTTCACTGCACTCGCAAGTCGCAATGCACGCATATTTTTGATTTATGTAGATACAGGGATATAGTACAAAATTTATCGCCAATCCAATGACCAAAGTTCATTGAAGACTACTAATATTAGTGGTAGGATACACGGAATATCTTAAAAAGAATAAATATTTCATGATACAGATACATAGAAGCTCATTCATTCAATCATTCATTGAGTCACAGTAATTTTAACTAACGGAAGGACCGCGATGCGCCCAGTCCAATGTCAATGACTAGAGCAATTGATCGATAGTGTTCACCTCGAAGTAGTAAAATCAAAAACGAAAAATACAAAAACAAGTGATTTTACTGAAGCAGGAGTTCATGGGCACGGCAAATCAGCTATCTATCCGAAAAACAGAACGGGGATAACTGGAAAAAAATGTCTTCAAACTAACGCAAAACAGTGAGTGCAGGGCAGCTAAATCCTCTCTAGATCTAATGTCCCAATGTGCACTTGAGGAATCACGTGTCCGAAGAGCGCAAACTAAGACGGAAGCAATAAGAATTTCCTCCCTAAAACGAGGGAATCCCACCAAGCTTCCGAAGATAGCGAATAGGACAAGGACTCTCGCTAAACTGGGGTAGAGAATCGTAAAAGGGACCAGAATCCTCACTAAACAAAAGAAGATCGCGAAAGGGACCAGAATCCTCACTAAACAATAGAAGATCGCGAAAGGGACCAGAACCCTCACTAAACAAAAGAAGATCGCGAAAGGGACCAGAACCCTCTCTAAACAAAAGAAGATCGCGAAAGGGACCAGAACCCTAACTAAACAAAAGAAGACCGCGAAAAGGACCAGAATCCTCACTACACAAATGAAGACCGCTAAGAGGGCCCGAGCACTCGCCAAATAGATGAAGAGGAAGATGGCGAAGTCTCTAAGACGCGCTGAAAGGAAGTCCACAGTCTAACCCCTGGCGGGGGCCGATAGGCTGTGGTATGGTATGGTATACGCTGAAAGGAAGTCCTCGTCAGCACATTCCCTTACAGAAGAGACGCTCACTTCACCAGGCTATGAGCGCAAAAATAATCATACTGTGCGCAATACTACTGTACAATAATAGAATGATAATATGGTCATGATCAGATGTTAGACATTTTTGCTAACTGAAATAAGTTCATTTATTAAAACTGAACTGGTACAGTTATCAAACACTTCAAAGTGGTTCTGTAACATGCGATAACACCATGTTTGTAGATGCCTAGGAAGGAGCATTTCAATATCACTTTCTAGCATTTTTATAAACTCAGCAGCCCCATTCAATACAGACTTACATCCCACACAAGCGCTAACAGAAGCAAAGACTGAATAATAAGCTCAATGTGAGCTAACACACACATCACTGAAATCGTCACATCACTCCATTCAGAATTAAATCTCTGTCAAAGATTATAAAATGAGTAATCATTAACATTTGTTCGACATTACTCAAACCATCGGCGGAAAGCGACACGATCGAATGTGAGCCCACAGACCACCTGCGCACTAATCCTCAACTCGAGCCTAGGAGTTCCTTTAGGCTAGAGACACTTTAAGGCTCCCCTCCAGCTCACAACAACCTCTCTACGATTCCGACTCTAATTTGCAATTCTGGTTTGGCGGACATAACATTCTCCCACCATTGACAATTTGAAGAAGCACAACTTGATGATGAATAGGGTTATTCTCAAAAGTCTTTTGTGGCCATTGTGGGTCGTGTCTTTCAAAATGAAAGGGTTTAAATTGATTAATCAAGATAACTTATTCTTCTACTGCACGTAAAAGTAAGTTTCCACTGCTTTTAACTTCATAACAATGAAATTTTGAGGTATCCATTACTTAAAGACGATAAATACTAAATCAAATCAACAGCCTATACCATATCCACCAATTTAACCAACCAAGAAGCCTTCACAGGTTCAGAGTTTCTGAGTATTGAACAAAAAAGAGACGAAGTGCCAAGCATCTGAGGCACTTAGCTCGTACTCTCGTACAACTCTCCTGCACAACCGAGACGTAATCATAGAACAAACTATCAATTAGTCGTTTTAATGGCTGCTCAGCAGTCTCAGTCACCTGCTTGACACTCCAAATATCAGTCCATCCAGGGTACTGTGAAGGACTTCATGTGATTTTCCACGCAGAAGGAAATATTCTAACGGGCTTCTTTTGGCACATCTCTCTCAGGACTTGAACACCATGAACAATTTTCTCCAAGTTCTGTGCAACAGAAAATTTGCTTACATTTTAGTTTACTGTCCACTATAGGAGACGTGTAACTTCTCAAATTTGGTTTCCAACACTGCCCCATCAATTCGTCGTAACATATAATTGCTACAGAGTCAGGCAGTGGCAGCCTTTTATTTTAATGCATTCCATGAAGGAAAACTGAACGGTCAAAATTAGCTTCTATTGACAGCTCCACCCAATGTTGCAGCTTCCAATCCTTCGTGACAGATGCAAGATCAGGCGAGTTATTTTCTTCTTTCCTGAGTGGTGGCCGTTTGCCCGAGTTTTGTTGGCAAGAATTAGAAGCGAGACACTTCGCATCACTTTAACGCAAGGCAGAGTCTATGAATTTTCTGCATGGCTATCTGTATTTCTATGAAGCAGCATGCATGTATTTATTTAGTACAGATCTCTTACGAGCTATGCGATAACGGGATGATTCTAAACATAACGTACTTCCAAAAACAGGGTCTTGAGTTCTTTATGCACTTAAGACGTCTAAAAGTCCTTTGCATTCTTTCTAAATAGATATCTCAAGTACAAGACAAAAATAATTTCCCCGTACATGGTGCACAGCTCATTGACAATCTAGTGGTCAGTGTTTTTGTACTGGCCATGATTTCTTTTTCTCCTGAACAACAACGAGTAGCTCGGAATCCGACTCATCAGAGAGCAGTTGCGGAGAGAGCTCTGCTTCAGAAGCAACAGACGAATGGGCCTCACGAGCAGGCCCTGAGCTAGAGATCAACTGGAGTCTGCTACTCAACTCCCGGGCAAATTTCTTACTATCGTCACCAGGAGCAAACATCTGGTTTTCACTATCACTATGAGAGAATGTAACGTCTTCATTCTCAGCTCTAAGAGCAACTTTGGGAGTAGTTTCATCATGAGAAAAGAGCAGTTGACTTTTATTATCACCAAGAGAAAACTTTTGATCGTTGAAGGCTCTCGGCAAGGGCCTGTCGAACCTCGGAGACCATTCACTAGACCTCTCGACATCGTCCAGCTCTATGAGAGCACTGTATGTGTGAGCTTCAGTTGATCCACTATTCCCGTAAGGAAGGTCAAAATATCGTTCATCATTTGTCCGCGAGAGCCCACCATTCCTGTCTATTTGCAACTCATGCGAGGCAGGACTGACACTCTTATCCAGAAAATTATAAGCGTCACCTGAATATTTCATAAGCTGCCCAGTGCGGAGTTCGTCGACTGAGTCAGAATGTGATCCACTTAAATGGCGTGGTGGAAGTAGAGGTAAAACATTTTCGATTTTCACACTAGGTTGGTTTAAGGGGCCAGAATTATCTCCATGCTGACGAACTTGAACCTGAACCTGAGCCTGATTTTGAACACCAGAGAGTTCTTCAAAACTACCATCCAAGACAAGGTTAGAAGGCCCATAAACACTCGATGCCGTCGTAGTCTTGGCCTTATTCATTTGCCCATTAAGTCTGTCTAGCTGCACGGTCTCATCCGCGTCCAGAAGATTGGTGTACTCAAGTCTGAGGTCACCACTGAAGGCGTGGTCTTCACCCTCGAAAGCGACGGAGAGGCTGGAGCGGCTGTCCCCACGTCGCCGGCGTCGGTGCAGAACTTGAGGCGCCTGGTCGAGCAGATCGAGCTCGTCACAAGGGTCCTCAGTGGTGGCGAGCGTCACGTAAGGGTGGGAGCGCCGGGGGTACAGCGTGTACGCCATGAACAGGTGCGCCAGCAAGTCTGCCGTGTACCGGAAACCTGAAATAAATTAGGAAATTTTATCCGTCCATCATCTTTACCAAAGAAATTGCCAAGAAAAGCTTTCCAAATTGAATGAATAGGTCAAGATCAAATAGCACTCAAGAAGTTACCTTACTTATAGTTTGGGTTAGATTGACAAAATGAGCAAATAATTAAACAGCAATCACTACTGGGTCATTGTGATGTTAAACATATGGATGAGAACAACTACACATCAAGTGCATATATGCTATGAACCAACTTTCCAGGTGAACTAAGATCATTGGTTAGATCATATAGACCAGTGGTTCCCAAAGTGGGCGGTACCGCCCCCCTGGGGGCGGTGTAAAGATACGGGGGGGCGGTGAGGAAGGGGGCGGTAGGGGGGCGGCAGTCCGAAGTCGAAGTCAGAAGT